>OW203770.1:12817601-12924562 GCA_934045905.1 Leuctra nigra
ATGTGTAAAATGAACATTTGAATTGAAAAGTGTACATTCGATTTTATTTTTGGTTGAATTTTCAGTCCTCATATTCACCAAAGAGATTGATGAAAACCGCAAATGCGGATATATTACGAAGTTTAATTCAAAATCGTGGACTGAAAATGCAGCAAACATTTTGTTGACTTGCAAATAACTATGCATTCAGTTTCTTGTTTGTATAAGTTGGTTGAAATGTAAATACACAAGGCTTTAATGTGTTATTGGTGTTTTATTCTAATCGTTAATCAATATACCACATGAATGCAAACCTCAGGCTATTCCTGATGAATCAACATCCGTCAAATGACGTATTTATATTTCCTGCTCTAATAGGATTGTTGCGGATAAAATACTTTTATGTTTGTATTTACGTGGAATAAAAATATGAAGAAAATTGATCCATCATGATATCATAGTCAATATTACTCTCAGTCCTGAACCAAGAAGATAATATCATGTTTCTTGAGGTAAGTTCAATCCCCATAAAAACACTCCGTGTAAAAATACCAGCCAAGTCTATTTAACCATAAAAAAATAGAAGAAATCTAATAATTCAGCACTGAAAAGCAGTGATATCAAAAAATGGGCCAAGTCAAAACATGATTTTAAAAACCGAAATATACTAGGCGCATCGTGTATAAATAATATAGACGTATATGTCAAAAATCAAATGTACCTAAATATAAATAATATATACCAAAATGCCCTAAAAAAACGATGCGCCAAAGATATTTTGGTTTTTAAAATCATGTTTTGACTTGGCCCATTTTTTGATATCACTACTTTTCAGTGCAGAATTATTAGATTTCTTCTTATTTTATGGTTAAATAGACTTAGCTGGTATTTTTACACGGAGTGTTTTTATGGGGATATCACTAGTTTTTTTAGTTCATTTAGGTACACAACTTGTAACACATATGGGAGCAACAATGACTATTTCTTTAAAAAAATACGCCATTTCCGAATTGCTTACTAAGAAAAATTATGTTTGGTGCTAAATATAAGATTAAAATGATATTCCATGAAGAATTGCGAAAGCATCGTTCCAATCGGTCCAGACGTTTTTGAGATATGGCATCACTTCCGGTTTTCAAAATGGCGACTGAAATTACTGCCACCTAGAATTTATTTCTATAAATGTTACGTATCATTATAAGCCTTCTGAATGTGTAGTTATTGTATTAAGAGGTGATTAAAGTCTGATTTATCATTTTTATGACGTCATTTCCGGTTTCGGTATTAATACATTTCTACTTCAATTCTTTATATTCAATATAGATGACCGTCTGAATCATTTGGCGCTAGTTTTATTCCGATCGGTGTAGCCGTTTTCGAGATATGACATCTCTTCCGGTTTCAAAATGGCGGCTTCCGGTTGGTTTTATAAAATAGCACCTCAGTCGCCAAAAGTGCATATGATGTAAAAATTTAAGGTTGATCGGTTCAGCCATTTAGGCTGCGGCGGTGATTGCAGTGTTTCCTGATATCATTATCATTATCATCATCTAAAGATCAAAGTGATGTAATTTCACTGTTTTCACGGCCCTCTAGCTCACAAATGGAATAACATATTGTTCCAAAATTTGATATATGGGGTGGAGTGGGCCATAGCTCGAAATTAAGATATTTCACAACAATGTGAGATTTCCCAATTTTGAGATCAGTAGGCTGAAAATGCCATGTTGTTGCTTACAGTAAAAGTGTTTGGTCTGCTCCTCAGTTTATTAGGCATTTACGGTATTTTGAGTGAGTGTAAGTGTACAGTACGACTTGGCTGGGTGGAGCGACCGCTTCACTAGATATCCTGTGCCTTCATCCAATCTGTAATGGTGACATTAGTTGTGTGAGAGAATAATTTCCATATTACTCTATTCATTGACAACAGTCAAATGGCAATTGATAGAGCTTGATTACATAATTCCGAAAGTATGCAGTGCAAATCAATAAAATAGACTCCGCCCTTCGACCTCTTGGTTATTCGAAACTAAAATTACCTAGAGAATGCGCTAATATCACTAGAGTGAGTGGACCACAGTTCGCGTGCGGGCAAGTTACTTATATGTCAATCGTAACGATTTCAGTATAAAAGTTATAATTTCATCGCGAAATAACAGAAATTGATGCTTACCTCAGTGTCAACAATTAAATATAATCGGCATAATACATTACAGCACATTCATTCAAATTCTTGTGAAAACTATGTCTATTCACCGAAAGCAGCATTGACAGATTGCAATTGTTTTGAACGAGGCGTCAAGAAAAATGTGTCAGACGAGGTCGTTCAGAAGGCCGTGATAAAAACAATTGCAATCTGTCAAATAGTGCTTTTGGTGGATAGACATCAGTTCTCGCAAGAATTTGAATGAATGTGTGCTGTAATGAAATATACCGATTGTATTTGATCGTTGACACTAAGGTATTCATCAATTTCTGTTTTTTTAGCGATGTAATTATACTTTGACTGAACTCGTTATACGTTTGACATAAAAGTGACTTGGCCGCATGCGTACTGAAGCCACTCACTGCGAAGATGTTAATCTTTTACGCTAGGTGGCGTTTTGCAACTTTTAGTGTCGAATTCGAATGCTGCTGCGATGTCAACGCTTGACGGCGCAGGAAAACCCTACACAGTACAGCAAACTGGTCCTTCTGCAGGCGGATTTTGAATACTATACTATATTGATTCTGGTAAATAAGCGAGTCTTCAAACATGGATGGAAACATTCTGCGCATGGCAGTCTGTCCGTAAAAGAGTGAATGTCTATGATCTATTGTTTCATTTTAATGTATTGCTGCAATGTGGCAAGAACGCAATCATACCCAGCAAGGTTTCTCATTTGTATTTTAAATTTGCTTTCGCAGTAATGAGACTAATGTTAGAAATAAAATATTGAATCGTCTTCAATTTTTTTTAAAATTTTAATTTATTTGTCCACTCAATCAAAATGTGTGAACTTTATTTCAAAAGAAAAACATTCTATAATGTCACTGGAACACTATTTCGTTATTTAAATGGCACCAAGTTGAACGATATGATGGTAAAATTGGAAATTGCGACTGAAACAATTAAGCTCAAAACTTTTTCTACCATATAATTTTTTTTTACAAAGTTTGTATAAGAGTAGTGCACGCTGTGTCCAAATTGATGCTGGGAGGTCAGAATGGTTTCAAGTTGGTGAGGGATTGAGACAAGGAAGTGTGTTGTCACCCACATTATTTATTGTGGTAATGGATGAATTGTTAAGACGTGTGGAACCAAATGGCCAAGACACAAAAACTCTAATCAATGCTGATGACATCATGATATGGGGAGAGAATAGCGAGGAGGTTCAAAGGAAGATAGACGAATGGAGCAGATTGACAAAAGAGTTTGGTTTGAAGATAAGTCTGGAGAAGAGCGAGGTGCTAGTCATGGAGAGAAAGGCAAGTGTTAGGGATCGGAGCAGTGTAGCCGCGTCAGTAACCTCGGCCGCTGACAGCGTCCACCTTAACACCACGAGCGGGTCGTGGTGTGTCTTTGCCTAGTGGCTAGCTCAGACATAGATAGGTCGATGGGTTTGAACATAGAAAAACAATTAATTAAACAGAGTAGGAACTAGGAGACTACAAAGATGTTCGGCAGTGGTTACTCAGTACAACTCAATACTCAGAATTACAAAAGAAATAATCCACACAGGTGGTTTTATTATACAAAACCATCAACTCAAAAGAGTTACTAAACTGAACAGGTATAAAATAAATAGCACATGGTTTGAGTAGAAAAATGCAAATGGCCTCCGGCCCATGAAGTTACTAGATTGAACAAGAAAGAAAAGTAAATAATTAAATAATACAGTGTGGCAATGCCAACACTTACCTCGAGAGCCTCCTCGACAGATTACTAAACACTAGAGTCAAAATAGGCTAACACTTTGGTTCGAGAACCTCCGTGCACATTTACTCTGGTACCTTCTATACCTTTCTCATACGTACTCAAATTGTGGAAAGCATAAAATAGCTGTATAATAATGGAATTTCGAAATACAGATCTAAACGGAATAATGGTCTATCCGAGACGAAAACCGAAGGGAACGAACAGGACGTCTTGATCAGAGAACGCCCCTCAAGAAAACCACGAGGTTGGCAAAACGTCGGTAGCAAGCAAGACAATCAAACGCCACAAACTCACAAACTGAATCGAATGAACGAAACCAGCTTGGCTCTACAAATAGACTAAGGGCAAGACTTCTTAGCAAAAACACAAATGAAAGTCTAAGAAAACATTCATAGACTAAAACTGAAAGGCGTAAGCCGTATGTGAATCTACTTTACCATGCTTCCCGGTTTACCCTGGCTCGCGGAGTTCACGTCCAAACCCCTCGGTAGACGACACGAAAAGACATCGAGGGAAGTTACATGATTTACGAGCAAGACAAAATATCATCCCTTACATTACATCCGGTAATGGAAAATTACCTGTACAACGTCAGAATGACAGCTCGCATCAAAACCTACAAGGTCGGACCATGCTACTTACTTGACCGAGCAGTGGCGCTATCCCACGGCCGAACAGATAACTAACAGTAAAAGAGTGGGAAAATACAAAACCCAATAGGTGGAATAGATGTTAGGTAGGTAATAGTTTTTTTAAACTGTTACAGCAGGATGAGACTGAGGGGACAAGAACTGCAAGAGAAGAAAGAATTCAAATATTTGGGTAGTATAATAAACAACACTGCAACTCTAGGGAGCGAAATTAAATCAAGAACTGTTAAGGCTGAAGGATTTTATCAGTCGGTCCGGAAATTACTCTGGAGCGAAGAATTTCCTTTGAAATGTAAAATGCTTATGTTTAAGCAATATTTCTTACCCATATTAACCTATGGAGCAGTAACATGGAATCTTGGGGAGAAGGAGTTGAAACAAATACAAGCTGCTGAAATGAAATGTTTACGGAGTCTGAAAGGAGTGACGAAGATCGATAGGACAAGAAGTAGAAAAATAAGAAAAGATTTAGGTGTAGAACGATTAGGGTTTAAGTTGGGGAGGGAGAGATTGAAGTGGTTTGGTAACGTAAAAAAAATTGGATGTTGGAAGGATAGCCAGACGAGAGCTTGAAGCAATGAATGTTTTAAGAAAGAGAAGTGTTGGAAGACCTAGAGCACAATGGAAGGGTTTGATTGAAGAAGATGTGAGTGCAAGAGAGGAAGAATGGAAGATGGTTGAAGAGGAACGGTGGTGGGAAGATATCAACATCTGGAATGATTTGATTACGAAGATGGAGGGTGAAGAGAGTGAAGAGGAAGAAGATGTAGATGATGAAATTTTATCCGGCCCGGCTACCCGGTTAAGAAATGTAATAGCCCTAGTTTAATTGGTTTGAAAATGTATTGTCAACCACCTGACCTTAAATATATTGGAAACAGGCTTTGCTTAAATAAAACCACAGCAAAAATTTATAGTTGATAATTCAAGGAAAATATTGAAAACTGTTGAATGTTCAGTAGGGTTCAAAAAATAATCATATTTTCTTTCAATTCATACTTTTTAATGAAAGTATAACCCATAAAAAACACTCCGTGTAAAAATACCAGCCAAGTCTCTTCAACTAAAAAAAAAATAGAAGAAATCTAAAAATTCAGCACTGAAAAGTAGTGATATCAAAAAAAGGCCAAGTCAAAACTTTTAAAAATTACTTGGCGCATCGTGCATATAAATAGTATAGAAGTAGGTCGGTAATCAAATATACTCATCTATACATAAAATATATCTATAATCCCATAGAAAAACGATGCGCCAAGTAATTTTTAAAAGTTTTGACTTGGCCTTTTTTTGATATCACTACTTTTCAGTGCTGAATTTTTAGATTTCTTCTATTTTTTTTTTAGTTGAAGAGACTTGGCTGGTATTTTTACACGGAGTGTTTTTTATGGGATATCATTCCTTTTTTCAGTTTATTCTTACAATTTGTAGCATATATTGTGGAACCAAAGACTATAATTCCTTTAAAAATATACGCCATTTTGATTTGGTTGCTAAGAAAAGTTGTGCTTGTTACTATGTATATGCCATAAATGATATGCTATAAAGTATAGCGCAAGTTTCGTTCCAATCGGTCCAGCCGTTCTCGAGTTATGGCATCACTTCCGGTTTTCAAAATGGCGGCTGACTTCACTGCCACCTAAAATGTGTGTCTTTAAATGCTATGTAACATTATAAGCCTTCTGAATATGTAGTTATTGTTATAAGAGATGATTTCATTCAAATTTGGCATTTTTATGACGTCATTTCCGGTTTCGGTAAAAGTACATTTCTATTTTGACTATTGATATTTCATTGAGAAGACCATCCGAATCGTTTGGCGCTAGTTTCGTCCCAATTGGTCCATCAGTTTTTAAGATATGACGTCACTTCCGGTTTCAAAATGGTGGCACAAAAAATTCGTAAGGACAAGGTATCATCAGACGCCAAAAGTGCATATATGGTAAAAATTTCAGATCGATCGGCTCAGCCGTTTAGGCTGTGGCGCTGTCAACAGTGTTTCCTGATATCATCAGAATCATCATCTTCAGAATCAGAAAGTGGTGTAATTTTACATATTTCACGGCCCTCTAGCACGAAAATGACATACCCTATTGTTCCCAAATTCGGTATATGGGGTGGGGTGGGCCATAGCTCGAAATTAAGATATTTTGCAACAATGTGAGATTTTCCAATTTTAAGATCCAGTAGGCCGAAAATGCCATGTTGTTGCTTACAGTAAAAGTGGTTGGTCTGCTCCTCAGTTTATTAGGCATTTACGGTATGTTGAGTGAGTGTGAGTGTACGCGTTGATTGAAGAACAGAATAAGATGTACAACGCTTATGGCAGCATTCCTGCACTTCCTTCCTCGCCCCCGCTACCCGCCCGCAATCCCCTGGGCAAGAAGCTGGATTAGTTCGGCATCCAACCACCTATACTCCGAATGTCGCTAGTGTCACATGCGCAAGAACCACTGCGCACTCACTCTGTCCCGCCCCCTTCACTCTCATTTCTCGCCAGCTTCAGCAGGAGACGGACGTTCGAGTCGCTCCCGAGATCCCCCCACCCCACCCCGCGCCAGGCAGCAGAGATTACAAGGCGACGAGACAAAAATAGATGTGATAGACGAGACAAACCAAGATGCTATGCAAGAAGCGATAAGACCAAAAGTGCGTTTAGGCTCCGACGGATTAGACACTACAAATTACAATCCATGCTACAATCGATGTAGTTTTCAAATATAATACAATTATTCAATACAGATTGCCTAAGAAATAATTAACAAACACTCACAATTTAAAAAATTAATGAAAGCGTTTTTATTGAGCGAGCGAAGCGAGCGTCTCCTTTTGGCTCTTTTGGCACGGACCTCTGTTTTTTTTTTTTTTTTTTTTTTTTTTTGTTTTTGTTTTTGTTTTTGGCTGCTAATAGCCGATACACAGGTCGCACCGTTTCACCGATCGATCTGAAATTTTGCACACATGTAAAACCAACCTTCTCTGTTTGCAGACCCTAATTTTTTTGAAATCCATTCATTGGTTGAAATTTAAATAAACATCTCCTGATAGGCTGAAAAATGAAAATGGACTTCGACAAATGTGATCGATCTTATATTTTGCATGGTCATTAGGACCAACATTGTCTCTTATTTTACAAATTTTCAGCCAAATCCTCCCATTGGTTAAAATTTAAAAAAATATTTCATGTGCTTCTTGAAATTTAATCCAGAACCGTTTGACCGATCAACTTAAAATTTTGTATGGTCATCGGGTCCAACATTATCTGTATTTTTGACAATTTTCAGACTAAACTGTGTTTACATTCAAAAGTTATCGACAGTTTACGGATATTTTGCGTGTTGGCTATCATATTTCTCGAATTTCATATTTCACGGAATCTTCGAATCTTCACTTCAAGAGAGCAGAAACTTTCAAACGTATTATGAAACTGATATGACCGTTTAACATTTTTTTGAACGATATCCTGTGATTTTTGGAAATTAACAAGGAATCGTTCAATCGTAAAGGTTCAATCGATCAACTTAAAACTTTGCGTGGTTATTGGGACCAATATTTTAGGAATCGTTGGAGATTTTCATACAAGTCTGTGACGAAATTCTAGAATTATTGGCTTTTAAGGACATTTTCGATAAACATAATTTCGGTTCGAGGTGTTGCGCGTATCCGTGCTCGCTCATCAACGCGTTACTCAGAGCGTTTTCCTAGTTAATAAAAATGTACTATTTTTTTGTAGACGATTGAGTAATAACAATTATCTTGCTTCTTTTCATTTCATGCGTTAATTTTCATGTTTATTTGCTATTTGTTTTATAGATTATCCATGGATTATTGCTCTTACCTATATAATTTGTAGTGTATCTCTGAGCATATTACAATTACGCGTATTATGCATCGTATTGTTGTGGAAATACAAGAAAATATCTAAGCAATCTAAACATGAATATTATCGCATTCCAATATCTAAAACAATTTGTATCTGATTTCACTCAAAATTCAAATCTTAAGCCTGGATGTTAGTTTTCCCCTGTGCAAAATTAAATGTTATCTGTTAGATTATTTAATCTGAGGCTGGCCTCTAGTTTCATTAACAATAACACCCAAAGACGAAATTGAAACGATCTCGCTTGCGCAGTGAATATAATTTAAAACATGCCAAATTTCAGCCTGATCAGAGAAACCATCTTAGCTGGCTTGGACGGCGTCAGTATTGTATAGTATTGTTGTTGTTATAGTGGCCAGCGACCTGTGAGCAATTATTACGGGGGACACATAATTTTTCTCATTTCGATATAATCTTAGTTGAAAATGTATCATGTCTAGCAGAACGATTTTTGGAATTGTAACAAAAACGAATTTCAAACTTTAGAATGGACCCTTTTTGAGTTCAATAGTGTTTGGAAAAGCGTGTGAAATGTTTGCGGGTGAAAAAGGTACAAAAATACAGTTGCAAGTCTATTACCTCTATAAGGTAATCTTATGAAGAACATTTTAAACATTTAAAATATTTGAAATTATTTGATTGGAGTAGTAAATTTCACTTTCTGCCCAGATCAAACCGTTCAACCAATCGCCAATCGGTATGAAATTTTGCACACTCGATGTCCTAAGATTTGTCTCGTGTCTAGTTTATGATGAACAGGATTCTGTGAGATTATTAAAATTAAAACTTTAGCCGTTTGACCGATTAACTTCAAAATTTGTATGGTCATCGGGAACAACATTTTAGGTATTTTTGAAAATGTTCTTTTTACGGCGGGATCGTTTATGCTTGTCTTGAAATATTTTGAAAAATTTATGCCAAGAATTTTCAGATATTTTTTCACTGCTCTTGAAGTTTTAGTTTCAAGTCTTAGTTGAGCAGAGCAGCAGTTGCACACTCATGTTAATTCGCACGCATTTAGACGGCTCGCTTATCAATGCGTTACACAGAGCGTTTTTATTATAATTAAATTGTACCAACACAGGGAAAACCAAGACAATACCTAATAGTTTCCTAGAGTCGCAAGGAGACTGGATACGTGGAGACGGAGATCCTCTGGATTAAAATGGAAACTGCATAGAGAAGATGAATTGAGTACGAAGCGAAGTGACTATACATTCTACTATCTTGACACTCCAATTGATTTTGAAAAATATGTTACAGATCAGGTGAAGTATAGGTTCATTTTAAACGTTCAAAATGCAAGCTAAAGAATAAGAACATGTTCGCTAATTGAAAAAAGGAAAAGGAAAATGTATGTATTTTAATACTGCAAAATTATTAGTTTTCCCAATGGAAACTGCTTATCAGTGAGAGGTCTACTTGGAAAACGCTCTGTGTAACGCGTTGTAATGTGCGTCTTGCTGCTGCTGTACAGACTTTGGAAATAACTGTAAAGGCAATTCGTTATGAAATGCATCAAGGTGAATATGCATGAATAAATATCTTGGTGAAATGATGAACAAAAAATCAAATTATGAAATATCAATAGCACTTGAATTTATTTACCGGCGATTATAGCTACGAAAAAATAAAAAAATAAAATACAATTAAATTCCAATGGCCATGCAAAATTTGAACGAGATCGTATATAAACGGTTCATTTTCATTTTTCAAATCAGAAGATTTTGCTCAAAATCTAAACACGTTCCCTCTGGTATGACATATTGCTCGGTGTCCTGAAGGTCAATTCTTGAGTTTTCACGTTTTGAAAAAGTTGACATCTATTTCTTAGCCTTCAACATGTTTATGTTTTAATCAATGAAAACGTACTACATGGTTTCAAAACGTGAATCTCAAGAATTGGCCTCCTCGACAATGCAGTGAAGAAAAGATACGCCAAAAATTTAGGTATACCATTAAAGACGCTCGCTTCGCTAGTTAATTAATTACTACATATAAATAATGCAATTTGATCCACATTACAAATAGATTTTTGTCTTCATTATATTACATTAAATTTACCTGGGCTTATCTTGGACAGGAAATCTGTAGAATTTCACCGGAGGATTTGCATCGCATCGCGGCAATTCTTCCAATAGGGAATATTATGTATTTTTTAAAACTATAATTCAAAATAACAACATATTTGTTGGCATCGCACTATTTTCACACTAAAAATGCAAATTTCATTCAATAATATAAAATTGAAATTTAGTGTAAATTTTGGCGGGAAAACGCCATCCCGGCGAGCGATGTCATTTATATCAACCAACAATGATGTTGCCATGGTTACAATAAAATATGACATCACTCGCCGTGATAGCGTTTTCTCGCCAGAATTTACACTGATTTTTAATTTCATAATTTATGAATGAAAATGTACACTTTTGAGATTGAAAATAGTGTGTTTTACCATGTGTTGTTATTTTGAAATATTGTATTTTAACCGCATTAAAAAACTTTTGCACATTCCCTATCTATTGTTTGTGCAATTGTTGTGTACGATATGCAACGTCAGCATGCAAGTTACAGCAGAGTAAGCATATCTCAACACGGTTTCACCTTTCACTGTGTGACCGTCTGTGTAGTTCAGATGTTGGAGCCCTCGCCCGGTAACTGAGATGTCCTGTGTTCGAACCCCGGTCCACCCGGATATTAGACACATCTAAATCTTTTCTAAATTACCTATCTCTGTTACGATTTCTCGTTTTTTAAATATAATTCGAAAACTATTTATTCTGGCATTATTATCTTTTCACTCGAGGAAGAACATGATGCCGGATTTGGAGGAATGTAAAAGTAGTAAAGTAAAAGCTGATTATGCGCTAACTAGAGTTTAAACCATTTAAACTAGATTTAACAATTTAATTGTATAACTTTTATATTTCTACAAGGTACAATCATTGGTACGAGATAAAATAAACAAAATTGCAACAATGGGAACGTTTTCTCAAATTTGTTATTCTAACTTTTGGATTCAATTCAACTGTTTCAATCATTATCAATCATTGGCTGTGCCGCAAAATTTAATCCAACATTAATGAACTCTGGTAATACCGGCGCTAATTTGTGGATGCACGAAAATTTTATTTTCACAATTTTTTTAACAATTTATACCTACAAAATCATTGCAAATAGAATCGTGCCTGAAAACTTTGTCTTGTTGCCGCTCGACGGACGGAATGCAGTCAAGTTCACCTCGATAGAAGGCGGGGGAGGGGATCGAGAGGACTTGGATGCCGCGTGGGCAGTGGAATCCACTTGGATGCAGCAAGCATCCAGATGACTGGCGTTGCGCGCGCAGAGTGCGGGTGCGAGAGAGAAGGAGTGAGACAGTGAGTGAGAGAGACAAGCGAACTCGAGCGCTGCGTACGCTTGGATGCCGAACTAACCGTTACCCCGTCCCGCGGGGAAAGAAAAAAGCGCAGCAGATTTAACACGGGCGTTGAACATCTTATTCTGTTCTTCAATCAACGGTGTACGGTACGACTTGGCTGGGTGGAGCGACCGCTCCACTAGATTTACTTTGACCATTTTGCAATGACAACCAGTTAACAAGAATACTTTACGTGTGATCGCCCATGTATGTAATTTACAAGTTTTCCATTAGTTTTCTATTACGTTACTTTTGGTTTTAAATTGTATGTGAACATATCAAACCAGGAAATATCTTTGAATAAATCGCATGAAAAGTTGTATTGTTGAGACGTCTGAAACTTTATTCGCCAACACGTTATTTCCATACAAAACAGTATCCACATTCTAGAAGACAAATAAAGAAACAGAATGAGAGGAAACTTAAATGGAATCTCATCTCAGTTTTCGCTGAGGAAGGAAGTAGTTTCCATGCATAACAATCAAGGTATTGAAAATCGGAAGGAAAATCCAATGTCAGTGAAACTTTTCTCATGTTTTCGCGGACGGCGAAATGAAAACTTCCGCTGGAATTTACATGCATTGATTTGTAGGGCTCGTAGAAAAAGTGGTTACAAAGTTTCAATACACGAGAACGGAGTATGTAAGGCGGCAGAGCGGAAAAATGTAGAATGACGAAAGTTTTCTATCAAGTTCGATCTAATATGAAAGAGATGCAACAATCTTAAGACTTACACTTCAACACTTTTTCCGTTATTTAAACATATATAATATTGGAACGCTGCTTCCATCATTGTTGGGTCGGAAGGTAATCAAAAAATGTATGAGGACATTCTGTGTGACCAGCTAATGCTACACCTTTCTTTCTTGTCCGGGCCTGACGACATAGCTTGGCCAGGCCTGTGGTGAGATTACATAAAATGATAACTTTCTTATCCCGGGGTGGGATTACATAAAATGAGAACTACCTTGTCACGGTGACAAGCTTCTAATCTCAATGTTATTCACGGCCTTCTAGGGACTTGTCACCGTGACAAGGAAGTTATCATTTTATGTGATCGCACCCCTGATGTTAAATTATCAAATTGCTATTCGGCATCTTCATCTTCGTCTATTTCATCGAACCATTCCAGATACTCTCTTCATCTCTTGCACTCAAATAGGTATTCTTCAATCATACACTTCCTTTTGTTTTATAGAATGCTTCTAAATCGCTTAGTTGCATGATAAAAAAGATACATTGGTTTAGACATTAAAATATTGAGTTTTCAAGATGCAAAACCATGAGCGATATTAAAAAGAATCAATTTCGAGTTAGATATTTAATTCAAAATGGTTGTATTTCTACATATTGTTGTCCATACCGTTTGTGCCTTACACAATCTCAGTAATTTTCAAGATTTGAATGGTATGGTTTGAATCATTATTTTAAATATACAAATTGATAATTAATGAAATAATGATTACTCCTCAGTTATATTATAGTATTATTTCAATTACTGTGCAAACTTATTTTAGAAACCTATTGACAATAAAAAATTAGTCGCAAGTAAATTTATATTACAAACAATAAATAATATTAATAGTAATTATTAAATTTCATTAATCATTTGACAAATACGAGAATGTGATACCAAGTTATCACTTGCAATTTGCAAATTCACTTAAATTATTATTTCAGTACCAAGACTAAATGTATTTCATATTTTGAAGAATATCAGAAGTACATTTTAATAATATATTACATAATATTAAAATTTAAAAATTTAAAATTTAAAAAATAAAACAAAAAATATATTCCTACATTTATTAAGTTTATAAAATCTATACAATATATTATATTTAATATTTTGAGTTATGTCAAAATTAGCTATAACTATTACATATTTAGTTTAAAAAAATTAAAATGATATACATATTTTAAATAAATTACATAATTTGATGGGCGCACTGTTTCGTGGACGTACCCAAATACAACATAAAACCTAAAAACAATTAATTAGTTCCCTTTCAAAACGTGAACTGAGATCTAATAATTGCGGCAATCAGTATTGGAAGTAAACCCTTTTATTCCTGATAATCACAGAACAAGGCAAAGTGCAGATTGCCGGGTTCTCATAGTCAACTCAAAGGATAATTGAGCGAGCGTAGCGAGCGTCACCACGGTACTCTAATGGCCCTTTCTCTGTTTTTTTTTGCCTGCACTGCCCAGTTCAAACTGCAAGACCAATCGATCTGAACTTTTGCACACATACTAACGTAATCTATGCGGTCTCTAGGATCGTTTTTGAATGGGATCCTATGATTGGTTCAAATTTTAAAAACATTGTCTTTTGATTGGTAAGTCCGATAAATTTAAAATTTTGATAGGTCATTACTCCAACATTGTCCCCAATCATACAAAATTTCAACCAAATCCATCAATTGGTTAAAATATGAATCCATAATTCCTGTGCTTTTGAAATGTTAACTAGAACCGTTTGACCAATCAACTAAAAACTTTGCATGGTCATTAGGACCAACAATATCTGTATTTTTGAAAATTTTCAGACTTATCTGTCCTTCTTTTCAAAAGTAATTGTAATTTTAAGCACATTTCATTCAATAATCTTGAAATATTTGACAAATTTATACTAAATTTTCATCCCTGCCTTCTTGATGCTTCAGTTCCAAGGCCTGTAGAGCAGCTGATACTTGCAAACGCATATTAAATCGGATGCAGTACGAAGGCTCGCTCATCAACGCGTTACACTGAGCGTTTTCCTAGTGTAACATCAGACATGAAAACACCCTCGGCACTTCCTACCATCACGCATACGGATGGCTCGAAACCCTCGACAAGTTCTCTTTCCTCGCTAACAACCTTCTGTTGTCGCTGATAAACCTCGGGGCGCGGTCTCAACGCGTAACAAATGTTCGCACGCAGCCATGTGACGTCACTAATGAGCCTGACACTGTGATGGATGCGTCCAGAACTACACCCCAACTCATGTAAACTGTCCGGGAATCTCTGTGCATCATCGGATCGATGTCATGCAGGATAAACTGTAATTTAGGTTTCACATCTTGTTCACCTTTAATGGCGTGTCTGAGATGATTGTATACGTCATCATCATCCGTCTTAAAGGACGAGGCCGTGCAAATGATGAATATGTAGGTATGTAGTTTGAGGTATACAAATACACCTTGAATTTGTTTAAAGTCTTGATTATCATTTCGTGAAGCACGCACAGAATCGCTTCGGGTTAATTGGAAGTGGCCAAAGTGACAGAAAGTCTGTCAAATCTATGTGATATCAAATCACTGGCTTTACGGGGATTGCATGGCTTATATCTTGTAATATCATTATTTGCGTGCGTGCCTTTGTAACATTTTTTTGTATTCAAATTAACATAAGGAATCCGGATTTATATGTCCCTTTTTCTTTCAAACAATGTGTGTTTTCTTATAAAAGATTGAATGAAGAGAGAATTACTGACCACTAAGGTGGCCATCGAGCCTTGTGCTTCTAATTTAGAGCTTAAGCATATTTAAATAAATATTGTGGTAGATAATACGATTTTCTGACAAAACGGTATGCAATATTTAAAATAAAAGTTGAAAGCAAAAACAAAAAAAATGCTATCTGGTGACTTGATTGAATTATTCTCATTGCATCAAAGTTGAAGAATCGGAATAACCCATCTGAACCGATCGGCGATCGATCTGTAAACAGTAGGTAATCATAAATCAAGATAAACATGCTTTAGCATAATTACCTGCTCTTTCTTCGCTAGAACTTTTTTTTTGTCTGGGGCTTAACATCGCACTGTTCTGCAGCGAGGCCAATGGCGACGGATGAATGATTATGATGATGATTGGGAGATGATGGTGAAGAGTAGGTAAGGATGGAAGGTGGGAAGGAGGCGTCGTGGCCTTTTAGTAGGGTACCTTCCCAGCATTTGCCTGTCGACTGAGGGAAAACCACAAAAAAAACAGTCAGGAAGGACGGCCGTGGGAATCGAACCCGGGCCTCCGGAATACAAGTTAAGAGCGTTACCACTCAGCCAACCTGTTTCGGTTAGCTTTGAACATTATGGAAAACAGCGAAGTAACGATTTTATTTGTTTGAATGAAATGGTGAAAATATTTGTCTTCTGTTGTAACGAAGAAACGTCCATGAGGTGATTTTGAATAATTCTATTTTGCCTTCAAACAACGAGAAAAACACGCATTTGAAATTAAAAATATCTCATTTTAAATATACAAAAAAACTCACGACTCTCGAAATATAAGTTTCTTCGGAATTGATCAAACATAAATCAATATTGATTTAATGCCTTGATGTTTAACGTCGCACTTTTCTTCAACTAGGCAACCAGCGACTGATGAATTTCATCATCATCATCATCATCATCATCATCATTCACCATAGTCTTTTTGCAGAACAGTGCAACGTTAAACACCAATATAAAGAAGTATAATAATTGTGTATGAAAAGGAAGAACTTGGGTTTGGGAGTTAAAAAGGATTGACCACAAAGACATTGCCAAGTTTCTCGCCGGACGACCGATAGAGACAAAACCATTAGCTGAGGCCACATCGTTAGGAACGTTTCTAGACGAGAAAGAAGAGAAGCAATTATTGTGGTTCGACACGACGTGGCAGTGAAGAAGATTGCTGAGAGAGATTGTTAAGGCGCAGGCGACGAAACAGAAGAAAGAGAACCTGGAAAGGGAGAGAGAAAGAAGAAGAACAGGATGAGGCTAATGAGGAATCCGTCGAACAGAGCAAATTGACTCAGGGGTTCGATTCCAATGGTTATTCTTACTGACTGAGGCTATTCCTCAGTCGAGAGGTACAGGAGATTCAAGTTAAATTATATTTAAAACGCATAAATACTCCGGGACATGTTATTTAGATTGCTCCTTTCTCTCGTGGTCCGGACAGTAATGGTCTTCCGTATGTTGTAAATATATTTGAGCTCTGGATGAGGCAGTTATTGTTTTTCAGATACATCCACATAACCTCCCATTATTTCTACCCGCACAGGAAAAGCAGTCATGAAGTATTAACTCTGACACTGGCTACATTTCCTTGTCTGCAGGAAAAGCCGGTAACAAATTTCCCGACTTATCCACTCGTCCATCTTCATTACTTCGGGAAATATCTGTCTGAGAAGAAAAACAACTAGCAAATAAGAAATGACCGTAATACCTAGTTACGAAAGTAATTTGTAGAACGTAACTCTTTTTCATGGAGCAATTATTGAGCGAGCGAAGCGAGCGTCTCCTTTTGGCTCTTTTGGCACGGACCTCTGTTTTTTTTTTTGTTTTTTTGTTTTTTTGTTTTTTTTTCTGTTACTGACGATATACAGGTCAGAGTTTTTCTTCGATCGAGCTGAAATTTTGCACACAAGTACGTAACATTTCTGATTGTTGCAGACCCTAATTTTTTTGAAATCCCCTGATTGGTTCAAATTTTAAAAAAATTATCTTTCGATTGGTTGGTTTGATCAATTTGAAATTTAGCAAAGACATTGCAACCAACATTGTACCCAATCATAATAAATTTCAGCCAAATCCACCCATTGGTTCAAGTTTGAAACCATTTTTCCTGTGATTTTTGAAATTTAAACTAGAACCGATTGACCGATCAACTAAAAACTTTGCATGGTCATTGGTACCAACATTTAAGGTATTTTTGCCAATTTTCAGTCAAATCTGTAGCTATTTTCAAAACGTTTTGTAATTTTAGTGACATTTTGCGTGTTGGCTGTCAAATTCACGGCGACTTCGAATCTTCAGTTCAAGGCAAGGTAGTTAGAGCAGAAAGTTTCAAACGAAATGAAACTAATAATGACCGTTCAACAGATTGATCTGATATTGTGTACACACTAATATCATATGATTTGAGTGGTCCCAGGTATATTTTTTTTTAAAGAGATCCTGTGATTTTTGAATATTAACAAGGAACAGTTCAATCATAAGGGTTGATACTAACATTTTAGGAATATTTAGAGATTTTTATTCAAGTCTGACGAAATTCAAGATTTATTGGCTTTTAATGATATTTTCGATAGACATAATTTCGGTTCGAGGTGTTCCGCGTATCCGTGCTCGCTCATCAACGCGTTACTCAGAGCGTTTTCCTAGTTAAACAAATATCCAAATGCTGTTCTTCAAATTGATTTTGTGGCACGTAAAATCAAAATAACAATTCAAAATTATATATTATATTTAACGTACTATTAAATATTCTTAATTATAATTGAGTCTTCTATATTTATATAATATATTTATCATATTTATGATATTTATATTTATTTCGAGCACTTATATTGTCTCAATTGACCACAAATTAGTAATGATTGAAAGTCTATTCAATTCAAGTTGGGCAACTCAAATCTTACAGATTCAAATGTTGTTTTCGTGTGCCACTTTCATGGTTCGAGGTTAGGCTAGATTTATGTATTTTTCATAACCTCGAAGATTTACTTCAATTCTAGAGTCTGTTCATCTCATATTGTCTATTCTCAGTTGGGAAAATAGAACAGATTCCAAAACAAGAGTTGCCACACAGGAGTGTTTCTCTTAGAGATTTGGATTTTTCCTGTTATCACAATTCAAATCTGCAGATTTGAATTGCAAAATGTGAATTGTATTATAGTAGAATACCCACTTTATACGGTGGTAATTTTAATAAAATCACAAGAAAGTAAAGTAATTACATTTATTAAAGGTACTAGTAATTACTAACCCCATAAAAAACACTCCGTGTAAAAATACCCGCCAAGTCTCTTCAACTATAAAAAAATAGAAGAAATCTAAAAATTCAACACTGAAAAGAAGTGATATCAAAAAATGAGCCAAGTCAAAACTTAATTTTAAAAACCAAAATATACTTGGCGCATCGTGTATATAAATAGTATTGAAGCATATGCCAAAAATTAAATGTACCTAAATATATATAATATACCTATAATGCCCTTAAAAACGATGCGCCAAGTATATTTTGGTTTTTAAAATTAAGTTTTGACTTGGCTCATTTTTTGATATCACTTCTTTTCAGTGTTGAATTTTTAGATTTCTTCTATTTTTTTATAGTTGAAGAGACTTGGCGGGTATTTTTACACGGAGTGTTTTTTATGGGGATATCACTTATTTTTTTAGTTTATTTACACAACTTGTAACACACATCGGAGCAACAATGACCAATTACTTTTAAAAAATACGCCATTTCCGAATTGGTTAATACGAAAAATTGTGTTTGGTGCTCAATATACCTAAGCTTAAAGTGATATTCCATGAAGAATTGCGCAAGCTTCGTTACAATCAGTCCAGCCGTTTTCGAGATATGGTATCACTTCCGGTTTTCAAAATGGCGACTAAAATTACTGCCACATAGAATTTATTTCTATAAATGTTATGTATCATTATAAGCCTTCTGAATATGTAGTTATTGTAGTAAGAGGTCATTTAAATCTAGTTCTTCATTTTCATGACGTCATTTCCGGTTTCGGTAATAGTACATCTCTACTTTAACTATTGATATTCCATATAGATGACCGTCTGAATTATTTGGCGCTGGTTTAATTCCTAACGGTCTAGCTGTTTTCGAGATAATACGTCACTTCCGGTTTCAAAATGGCGGCTTCCTGTTGGTTTTATAAAAAGGCACCTCAGACGCCAAAAGTGCACATGTGGTGAAAATTTCAGATCGATCGGCTCAGCCGTTTAGGCTGTGGCGGTGATTGCGGTGTTTCCTGATATCATCTGAATCATCATCATCATCAGATCAAGATAGGTTTTAAAAGGGGTGTAATTTCACGTTTTTCACGGCCCTCTAGCTCGCAAACGGCATAACATATTGTTCCCTAATTTGGTATATGTAGTGGGGTGGGCCATAGCTCGAAATTAAGATATATCGCAACAATGTGAGATTTTCTAATTTTAAGATCCAGTAGGCCGAAAATGCCGTGTTGTTGCTTACAGTAAAAGTGTTTGGTCTGCTCCTCAGTTTATTATGCATATACGGTATGTTGAGTGAGTGTGAGTGTACGGTACGACTTGGCTGGGTGGAGCGACCGCTCCACTAGATTTGAGTATTAGGTTTTCAATTTTATGAACGATGAACGATGACACACAAGCTCGGCAGTTCGTTTTGAATTAGATTGAATGCATGTGAAGCCAACAGCATTTACAGACCAATTCGCGCAGCGCGATTACGAACTTATACACAACACCACATACAGACCATTACAAACAGACCGGGGCAATTTGATGCATTTGATTTGAATTTGATGAATTTGATGCTGAAACATTGAGGTGAGATGAACTTGTTCAGTCGTTCATAAAATTGAAAATTGAAAACTTAATACTGTTTTATTCCTTTGGCACGAGAATTTTGTTATTTCAATATATTTTTAAACGGTGGCACGTCTTCTTTAGCCATGTTATTGGCACGAGTTGGTATATAGAATTGCATTTCCGTTCGTTTGATTACAAAGGTTTCCATACGTCATGTGGCAAGATGATTTACGTCATGGAACTGATCAGCTATTTATACTCAATCATAAAACAACATGTGCATAAAACATTTATTTTTATTTGATGAGCCAGCGGAAAATAAAATATGAATATACCATTTTCTGCCACCATTTGTAGATAAAATGAAATAAATATTGAGGTCGGCGGATTTGGATGTCCATAAAAAAATTATGTTGTGCATGACCAGGTACAACTTAAAATAAAAGCTCAATAAATCTGTTTGACTGAATGTTAGATCGCACCATCAGAAGTTAGTCCAAGCGATCTCCTTGACTTACTGTAGTAGATGACCTCTTATAGCAATGATAATAACAATGCATACAATTGTTGTGGAGATTGACCAGCAGTCATTCAAATTCATTCGCCGATCATTTTTAGTCATAATGGTTCGTTTAAGTTAAAGATCCCTAAGATGGTAAGTTGACTTGCACGGTTCATCAACGTGCATTTATGTGTATTTCCTGAACACTGACAGAAAATAGCATGATCAATGAGAAACGCATACTTAAAACTCATTCCACTAACTAATTCCATACACTGGGGTATATTACGACCCCTGGTATTACATCACTGTATTCAATTCGAAATGAATCCTAAAATTATCGCATTTTGGAGTGTATAAAACTTCATGAAATGTTTGTTATGAAAGTGTGAAGTGGCGGCTCCCAATTGTCTGCAAAGTTTCACGGAAATAAGATAACGAGCTGATCTGCTTCACATTGCAGATATGTTTTATTTTTGTTATCTTGATTCGCGTCAGGTATTAAGACGCATGAATTACTCAAGTTTGACCCTCTGCAGCAAGAGAAAAACATTTTTTAAATTTTGTATCATGTGATTTACACCAAGTCATTTCGCGAGAAATTCAGTAGTCGACTTTTTATGTATTTTTTTGTGGTTTCCAATACTTAAATTAAATCAAATACTTTGCAATATCTAATATCGATACCAATTTTGCAAAAGCTCGTAACTACAAAAACAAAATATTCGGGAGAAGGAAAAAAACACAATGTATATTAAATTTTGTAGTATACAAATCTAATTTATTTTAAATGCCTCTCAAATATAACAATTGTTTTATGCATCCCTTAATTTATAACATTGATTGTATAATTTTTAAAATAATTATCAAATGTGAGTTTTTTCCCTTCAAAGTCAGGCTCATATTCCTAGCTTGCACGAAATTCATTTGTTTTATATCAGCAATGCTAAAAACTGAAGCTTCCTCCCAAAGACGGACATAATGTTGGCACGTTGTCATGTCATATTTAACTTAAAATGAAGGTAAATCGATGTTTTCATGTAATGTGAGTTATTTTCGTACTAATGATTTATCTGGAGTCTACAACTGCCCCAGGGCCCCTATTCTCAAAACAGTTATCACGTCATAAGTGATGATAAGACGAAAAGTCATAATATTAGCATGGTGAGAGATAGGACAATATGATTCATAACTTGGAGTTATGACGAGATTCAGATAACTATTTCGAAAATAGACCCCCAGGTAGTTTGTATTAAATGAATCACAGCAATTCTGAATCGTGCCATTAATATGGTCGCCAACAATGAGATGATGTCACTATGAATTGCATTATGAGCTCGTATTTCCATACGAGGCTTTAGAAGGCAGTGAAATGCCCTATTTCATTAGCTGCACAGATACGAGGTTTTTCAGGTGGTAAGATTGATTTATTTGAAATTATTTGATGTAATAAAACCATTTTTTAAAATAAATAAACCGGGTGGACCCAAAAAACGGCAAATGGGCCAGACATCGCTGTGATCAAACTACTGACTGATCGGACTGAAAATTTCACATATTATAAAACACATACTGTGGTTTGATATGTGAAAGTTTCAAACATATTACTATAGTTGGGCAGAAATTACCATCGCTCGAATTTTCTTGTCGAAAAATCGATTATATGGATCTCGAAATAGCCCGCGTCCAGAAAACATCCAATAGCTGGAACACCGTTTTTCCTAAACTATTGATGATAAGAAGCCGAAAATTTCTGATTTTATTCTAAATATGTTACTATCAATTGTGTTCATATTTCAATACATTTGAATCAATAGAACGAAAGTTATGGAATCATGAAAATGAGCTTAAACCAGAAAATCCAGGAGATAATTTCACTTCTGAAATTAACATGTGAGAGAATGTTGTGAAATTATCTCCTGGATATTCCGTTTCAACTTTAAGATACCATAACTTTCGTTCGACTGTTTCCAACGTATTGAAATTTTAACACAATCAATAGTCTAATATATTCAATAAAACTAGGAAAACGCTCTGAGTAACGCGTTGATGAGCGAGCACCGACACGCGCAACATCGCCAATCGAGCACGATCAAAGCTAACTAACTATCTAGTGGAGCGGTCGCTCCACCCAGCCAAGTCGTACCGTACACTCACACTCACTCAACATACCGTATATGCATAATAAACTGAGGAGCAGACCAACCACTTTTACTGTAAGCAACAACACGGCATTTTCGGCCTACTGGATCTTAAAATTAGAAAATCTCACATTGTTGCGATATATCTTAATTTCGAGCTATGGCCCACCCCACTACATATACCAAATTAGGGAACAATATGTTATGCCGTTTGCGAGCTAGAGGGCCGTGAAAAACGTGAAATTACACCCCTTTTAAAACCTATCTTGATCTGATGATGATGATGATATCAGGAAACACTGCAATCACCGCCACAGCCTAAACGGCTGAGCCGATCGATCTGAAATTTTCACCACATGTGCACTTTTGGCGTCTGAGGTGCCTTTTTATAAAACCAACAGGAAGCCGCCATTTTGAAACCGGAAGTGACGTATTATCTCGAAAACAGCTAGACCGTTAGGAATTAAACCAGCGCCAAATGATTCAGACGGTCATCTATATGGAATATCAATAGTTAAAGTAGAGATGTACTATTACCGAAACCGGAAATGACGTCATGAAAATGAAGAACTAGATTTAAATGACCTCTTACTACAATTACTACATATTCAGAAGGCTTATAATGATACATAACATTTATAGAAATAAATTCTATGTGGCAGTAATTTTAGTCGCCATTTTGAAAACCGGAAGTGATACCATATCTCGAAAACGGCTGGACTGATTGTAACGAAGCTTGCGCAATTCTTCATGGAATATCACTTTAAGCTTAGGTATATTGAGCACCAAACACAATTTTTCGTATTAACCAATTCGGAAATGGCGTATTTTTTAAAAGTAATTGGTCATTGTTGCTCCGATGTGTGTTACAAGTTGTGTAAATAAACTAAAAAAATAAGTGATATCCCCATAAAAAACACTCCGTGTAAAAATACCCGCCAAGTCTCTTCAACTATAAAAAAATAGAAGAAATCTAAAAATTCAACACTGAAAAGAAGTGATATCAAAAAATGAGCCAAGTCAAAACTTAATTTTAAAAACCAAAATATACTTGGCGCATCGTTTTTAAGGGCATTATAGGTATATTATATATATTTAGGTACATTTAATTTTTGGCATATGCTTCTATACTATTTATATACACGATGCGCCAAGTATATTTTGGTTTTTAAAATTAAGTTTTGACTTGGCTCATTTTTTGATATCACTTCTTTTCAGTGTTGAATTTTTAGATTTCTTCTATTTTTTTATAGTTGAAGAGACTTGGCGGGTATTTTTACACGGAGTGTTTTTTATGGTACATTATTACTGATATTCATCGAAAATTTCAATAAACGTTATGGAAAAATTAAATAACAGATCAATGTACCATGAATTTGATACGTCTCCATCAATCTCTGTGAACAGATGTTCAAAACACTTAAATTAAGTGTTTAAGTGTAGATAAGTGTCAAAGCAATAAGTCTGTAAATTCTTGTTTGATTAGGCTGGAAATATGTAAAATATGAGATGTTACATATTTTGCTTGCTATCTAGTTAAAACGTTGCTTCTAATATGACTGTGAAACACGATCCATATACAAAAAAATATTTTATACCTAGATTGTAGGTATACATATACATAATATAAATCCCTTATGAATTGCAATAATCTACACAATCAAGAAGAATATGTTTTTCATTAATACAGAGAATAGTCCTCTATACTCTTGGTTGGTACGTACTACATAAAACAATTCAGAAAGCAGTGGAATTTCCCGATCATCAATTCTGACAGTTTAAAAATTTAAAAATGTCAATAAGTGCATAAGTTATCTAATGATTGGTCTGAAAACTTGTAAAATAAGAGAAAATGGTAGTATTATTGTCCCTGCGAAGTTTGAACTTAATCGGAGCATTTTGATTTTCGACCAATCATGAGATATTTTAATTTTTGAACCAATCAGAATTCAGCTCTCAAAAACTCTACACGATTAAGTTAGAATGATATAAGTATGTGTGCAAAATTTCAGGTCGATCGGAAAAAAAATTTAATTCAATACATTTTAAAACGGAAAATGGTATTCCTTTGAGCATGTTAAAAGAAAACGTAGAAATTTTGTTTGATCGTTTGAGTAGATACAAATTTTGCATTAGTCCTAAAAATATGATTTGCGTCAGGGAACTGATTTGAACTATTTATATTCTCCATCAATAAAATGTCGTGTGCATAAAACATATCTTCCTTTTTATAAAACTTAAACGCGCGTTTTTATGAGCCAGCGGATAATAAAATTTGAATATACCATTTTCTGCTACCATTTGTAGAATATTAATAAAATAAAAATGGTTAGGTATTGAGAATATTTAGGTCAGTAGAATTGAATGTCAATAAGGAAATTATGTTCCGCATGAAATCAATTTGTGAAAGGAAACACAATTACACATATTTAAAGTGACTAATAGTATAATGTACAAACGCATACGTTTCCAATAGAAATTATGCCTTTTGCCTGGCTTCTCTTTTTTTCCTTGAAGATATTATGAAATTGATGTATTTAATAAGTTGATACAAGTCACTCAGCCTTGGAGTGAATTGATAAAAGTCATGTATAATCGAAGTCATTTTTCTTTAACTTCTTGCCTTGTTAAATAGACGCCTGTTTTGCAACAAAACCGCGTAATAGTAATGCTTAGATAGTAGAACAAACCTTTGCTCCAAAATTAGTACCAAACCTGTCCTGATCCAATGGTGTGAAATGTGTTGATTGTTTTTCATGGTTGTAACCAGGCGATTTTTTAAAGTAATTTTGATGGCGCCCAACAAGAAAATAAAATAGCCAATTTCTATGAAAAACCAATCAATTTAATATCGTACTGAACAATCATTTAAGAAAATAACATATTAATGTTATTCTGCCACAGCACAATCAAATAATAAAAAAGGAAAATATTGAAAAATCATTTGTGAATACAAAAATGAATCTACGCTCACAATTTTATATCTATTGTTCGATTTGATTGACTTCTCCTCAAGTACTATTTTATAACCGCCATTTTATTTATTACGTCATTGTTAAGGCCAGATAGTGGAGTCTGGTCCTGGAGAGTAAGATCGGGTGCAGCAGCGTTAAGAGAGCTGATGCAACCGTAAACGAGCACGGGATAATGACGGCAATCAAGGGACCAATGGCTAGAGGCCATACACCACAGTTCATTCAATGTTACCTAATGGCAGGTACTTACCAGTGTAGAAGTAGAAATGGGCCAGACGACCTCTCAGACACAGCGTGGCGCGGGTAGGCGTGGCGAGGAAAGAATTGCATTCAGAGTCCACAGGGAAGAGAATGGAAATACTTGTGGGAGTCGCACTTCACGCAGATCGTAGAGTATTGTCTAAAACGGTATTGCTGGAGGTGATATTAAACGCACTGTATACTGTAAAAGCGTGGGCGCAGTTGAATTGTAGGTTCACTGTGCTGAGCTAAGTAATGCTGATCGGCAAGGCGAAGTTGCTGATAGCAATGTACGTGAGTAACTTGAATGACCGCTCGGACGATGTGAACGGTCAGACGTATGGGTAGAAACTGTATACCTGCCACCGGTAAATCAAATACACTGTGGTAGGCAAAGTATTATTGCGCGGGATAGGTAAACAGGTGGCGCAATAACAGGGGTGGAAGGAGGGAGGAAAAATAGTTCCAAGAACAACTGAGAGGTGAGTCAAGGACAGGGAAAGAGCAAGAAACTAATAACTAAACATAAGCGCCTACTCGGCGCGGACAGTCATCATCTGCGTAGCACGGGAGAATTTAACGACACCGGGATGATTGGGCATGAACTATCAACAGATGGCCAAACGGGAAGTAGCGTGGCAGTTCACTTGATGTTTTGATGGATTAGATTTTACAAATTTCCGAGATATCGTGAGCTGAAATATATTTGTTAACCAAAATAATATCAGAGGTATATGGCCGGAAGTCAATTTAATTGATTTTTGAGTCATATTCTTGAGGCATTGAGACTTTTAAGGCATCATGAACTAGTAATTTTGTCTTCATACAATCATATTTGTAATGGTGGCATGAGTTATTTTGTAAAATACAATCGAAAAATTCAAACTCAATTGTACAATTCAGGATTGGAATGATTTTCAGCGAGTTTTATGACCAACATAAAACTGAGATAAAAGAATACTTCAAAGAATACTAATGTTGACATTATACATTAGTCAAATGGAAATTGAATGCTTCACCCCAAAAGTGTGGGCCGCAACATTAAGATTATGGATTTCCGGCCTTCTACCTCTGAGATGCAGATATTTAAATTATTAATGCAATATTTGATTCTTCCAAACAGATGGACACACTTTTGGCCACTTCTGGATCGCACGCTTATAACGGAAGAATTATCGTTTCATCTTGGACACTCCTCTTCTATCTGCCTCTATAACAAACAGCTTCAAATATCTTTTTCTCATGACAAAAGCAGCGGCTTGATCAACGGACCTAAATCTTGAAGCTGTGTGTCACTGCGTGCATATCCTAGCAGAGATTTATTATCAGAGATGCTGGAAATAAGACATGAAATATCGCTTCTTTTGATTTATGATCATTAATTTGATAACTTCTCTGAGTTGCAACCAAGACTAATGTGCCAGTTAGGAGATCACGTGACAGTTACTTATTTGTCGGAAAAGACATTCTGAAGTAGACAAACAAAATTCCGCTGAAAATGAGATTCCAAGATAATTTTTTAATTATTCTTTTGACAATTATTTCAAGGTTTTTGTTCAAGGAAATGATTGTACCTACCTTTGACACTTTTTCCACAGCGTTTTCTTGATTGTTCTATTACAAACTCCAAGTGATAAATTGCGAGTTTTAATTTTTAGTTTCATTCATGTTGAATATAAGAACATACGTTTCTTTTCAGAATGAAATGTGTTGTGGTGTGCCATCTAGTACGTAGTACGAAATGAATAGTATAATCTAAAAGAACAGATTAGGTGAAAGGTAAAATCCACCATTTCCAATTGCGAGAATAGTTTTGAAAATTCCCTATGTGTCACAATTATTGTGAGGTGATCGCTTTGGGCATTCACATCGGGGAAAACGTATTTGTCGTCCAAATATTTCATGACCAAGCGTTCACATCTCAGACATAATGTTAAACGCTATTTGTAACGCGTTTATGAGCGAACACCGTTGTGTGTTAAGAGTCTATGATACTCGATGAAATCCATGTTTTATGAAGCACAAAAAGGCGACCCCTACTTTTTTCTAGCCTCCTCAGACCCAGACATATTTTTTTTGCCCGGATTTTGGTGAAATTTTTTTTCCCAAGAGATAACCACTTTAAAAAATTTGAAATAAATATTTTAAAAAAATCAATTTTTTTTCAATGTTTTTTTTATGTTTTAATTATTTTTTTATTTTTATTGACTAATTAAAAAGTAATTGTTATGGTGTAAATTTTTTTTTTTTTTAAATATAATCAATGCTGTTTTGTTATGGCATTGAAACAATAAAACATTAATTTTTTATATTCCACAATGAATAATTAAAATTTAATTTAATTACTGTAAAATGGGCTTTGCAATGGCGGCCATATTTTTTTGGTACCTAATATTCAGATGATTGGCACAGCGTTGATCAATAACATACAATCTTCAAAAATATTCTGTTGTGTGCGTTAACCTATGTTACATCTAAAATTACTGAACTGCAGGTCCCTACGACTTCGGTGGCTCAGCAAATAAATACCGAAGTCGGTCACTTTTTGTTTATCCTACAAGATACCAGGGGTCTGAGGAGGATAGACGGCTTTACCGATTGTCTTCAAAATTACACAGATTATAGATAAATAATAAATCTGTGCATCTAGTGCGCCAAAAGTGTTATTTTTTATATAGTATTTTCAGGGCAGAGGGGCCAAAAGACCCTTAAAGGTATAGACACCCTTCAAGGTATAAATTGTATTTATTGTTTCGGGTTTTTGTAGTGCTGGAGTTTGTTCCAAGAGTAGCTGGTATTTCTTTAATCATAACCCAGTGCATTGTCTTCGTTTTATTAAAAAATACGATCCATTGACTCAATACTTGACGAAATATGGGATAAAGTATAGAAATGTTGACTAAAGTGTACACTGGTTTACCTATAATGTTTATGGAAGCCACATTTGTGCAGACAATACGGTTAAATGTACGACTACACTGTTCATATGAAATAACTTGAATGTTTCCTTAATATATTTCCTCGTGCACGTAAATTTACTGCCCCAATGTTTGGTTAATTTTAACTCTCTTTATAGCTTAAAATACATTGACGATCCATTCAAATTACCGTCCCTATGACTGGGTATATTTATATGAACATTGTATTCAATAAATCACACCAATGCTATAAATTTACTGCCCCAATGTTTGGGTATTTTCAACTATCTTTTTCAAAAAAATTAAATTTGAATTAATCATTACAACTTAATGAACTGCAATAATCACATTTTGACAACGGATTTATTGAAGCCATTTCACATCCTACTAGTTGTAGAAATTAAATTGGTTTGCATCTCCCCAGATTTGAACCCATGTCAGTCAGGCGTAGAAGTCCACGGCCCATCAAGCTGAGCTAAACAGGCAGATGGAAATTCTTGCTGCTATTCGTCAATACATACTATTTTAGACTTCATTCAAACATTGTCGTTCAAGGAAATATTTTTAAATGCATTGAACATTAATGATGAATTACTGGCGGAATTTGGGAGTATGAAAGAATTATAACGATTAACGAACACCTCCATTTACTATACATGTCTCCGTTATTTTAGCCCGACTGTGTCTTTGTTAATTAATATTGAACAGGCTGTTAAATTGAGCCCGACATAATATAAAAATACGGCAACGCTATCTATGTAAAGTTATTGTAACGAACAGCTAAATTCACCAAACATGTCTCCGTTATTTTAGCCCGATACTGTCTTGGTTTATTTAAGCACACTGTTTGAACTCTTTTAAGACCACAGGTGGTAAATTTACCTCACACGTCCCTTTAATTTCAATGATACTATGTGCACTTAATGTTTGAAAACCAATACTTTATGGGTAAATAGACTCAATATGTATGGGTAATTGCCAATTAACCAGACACAACGTTTAAAATCAAATGTACCTAGGCGATATAAATTTACAAATAATTTTTACAGTATACCACGGACAAGTTTGCTGTCAAGAAGCGCATCTGAATAGGAATGTGATATTACCTATGCCTCGAGCTTATGTGAAATTGAGTAAGCCGATGTTGACCTACATTGACAGTTCCAGACACTGCAGACGAACAAATCAGTGCATATTCAGCAGTTACAAGCTATGCACGTTGTTTATGACGACATATAACTCACATCCTGCTGACCTTGAGGATATTACAGTCTGCACAAACAAGGTCAATATCAATCCACTGCAACAGAGATAAAAACCGTTGATAAAAGCTTATTTTTTTGTCTGGGGCTTAACGTCGCACTGTTCTGCAGCGAGGCTAATGGCGACGGATGCATGATTATGATGATGATTGGGAAATGATGCTGAAGAGTAGGTAAGGATGGAAGGTGGGAAGGAGGCGGTCGTGGCCTATTAGTAGGGTACCTTCCCAGCATTTGCCTGTCGACTGAAGGAAAACCACGAAAAAACCCCAGTCAGGAAGGACGGCCGCGGGAATCGAACCCGGGCCTCCGAATACAACCTGTTCCGTCTTTGTTGGAACATTTGTTGTAAAAGCTTAGAAGCAGTATAACCAATACTTATGTGATTCGGCGATCTTTTACAGCTCACAACTTGCTTTCGTGCCGATGTCCTTGTTTTACGCTCCTATGTTACATGGTAGAGTTCTTATTTTCTTGTTTTAGATAGCAAACTCTTATAAGAAGGGCTTAAAACGCAATAGAACACTACCTACAGAGAGAAAATTGTGTAATATTCTTCATAACAGTGCGTAAGGCGCTAAAGCAGACTAATTTCCAGTTTTTCACTATCATTCTAAACAATAAATTAACTTAACAGAGTCATTCTAGGAATGCCATTGGTTGTTGCCATGGCAATACAGTCCTAATAAATCGTTTAAATGTTAGCAGAGTATTGAAAGACTTGCCCTAAATACTTAAATTTACAACCAAAATTTAGCTGAATTATTATTGCTATGTATGAACTATGTTTCTCAATAGCGCCTTTGGTTGTTCCTAAGACTCCAACAAAAACAAAAACAAAAATCAATCAATTGTAACTTGACTAATCTCAACAAATACAGTTATATTGATGAAGTATTCTGTTACACAATGGCTCATGTCACCATTACAAATTAGAGTGAAATTCATTTTTTTTAGCTCACACCAAGAATCATTGAAGTGGACTTCCGGCTTTCTACCTCTAAGGTACAGATTTATGTCTGTAAACAGGCGCGTATGAAGAGCGGGGCGATGGGGGGATTATCCTCCTCCACTCGAGCATTCACCATAAAAAAATTAAGTTTAGTGTCCAAAAATCACTTAAAAGTTATTTAAATTCCAAAAAAAAGCCCTGCGGGGCAAAAATAGGAAGTATGGTATTTTGCTTCAATTTGTGCATTTTAGAGACCCAGAATCACTTTCAAATGGATTACATTCTAAAAAACGCCCTACTGGGATAGGACTGGCCCCCTCTCCATATGTCACAATCCCCCCCTCCCCTCCCGTGATGAAAGTTGTTCCTCGCGCTTGTCGGTAACCAAGACAAGACTAAAGTTCATTCAAGAAATGGGTGCATGATTTGTAAATGCATTTTATGCAAACAAAATATATCACTTGCCAATAAATTGTTGACAGTAATTGTTGCTGTCAAACGACACCAACTTGGATGATGCCTTTTGCTTTTACACTCTCGAATTCGAATACAAATCATGTGAAAACTCCAAATCATGGCATAGTTATGGAGTTTGTGGTGTCCGAGTGGAAGTCCAATAATCCGTCATAATATTTTGACAATGCATCTAATCATAACTTTTGAAGAGTTGATTACTCGCAGAATTTTCCGAGTCGTATGTTTAAGAGGATGTACATATTCTCAAATGCATGCGCTTTATCTATACGGTACTTGGAACCTGTGACATTTAGTTTGTGTGTGTTACATGTTGTATTGCTGTAATGAAAACCAAAAAAAAATGCTTTAAACAAATTGGAGATAAAGAGTACATTTGTGACTTCAATGCTCAACATTTTTTGCTGATAGCAGCTAGTGGTAATAGAATTGATTTTTGACATTTTGACACCAGTGCCTTAAAGTAATGCATCAATAATTATACAAATAATCACCACCGAGACACGTATTTATAACCAGTCAAAAGAACAACGCACCAGCCGTTTTTTTAAACAGAATTTCCCACTTTTGTCGAGCTGTATAGAAACGAATGTTTTGCTAAAACTTAGACTCAAAAATGGCAACAAGTTCAAGAATATGAGTCTAGATTCAGTCGTTTCTCAGACGCAACTGCTTTGGTTTTTAAGAAGACATGTGTTGATAAAGTGCACTTGCAATTCGAGACCACATCCAGTACAATAAGTAAGTAACTTTGCATAGAATTCTTAGGTACATTACTTCAGCGAGGCAGCATTTGTAAGACGATCTTTTGAACTTAATTGTAATATTCATTGCTTACAGCTTTTATTTTGTTTGCGGATAATATAGTTCTTGTTATTCTGAACTACTTCTTAGAAACAACCTGCATTAGAAGGGCTTTTCAGTTTATATTCACAACAGAGCCGAGGCTCCACTAGTGAGAATGTAATATAGAAAAGGGAGGAGAGGAAACCCGGTACCGGCATGTAGCCTACTCCTATGAAAGATACCAAGGAGCCAACGTCTTAACGTCCCGTCCGAAGGACGGTGTAACATTCACAGCACGAGCCTCCACAACCCGCGCCGTCGAGAGACTGATAACAGGTGGAGGGAGATCGTCACACTAACCCCCTAGACCCCAGTCCCTCTGGCTCAACAGCAGCAACTAGCAAGGCAGAGTTGAACGGTCACCCATCCAGATACAGGCCGCTCACAATGTTGACAGGAACCGTGGTATCCAAAACACCAGCCGTTGGTTTCCGGTAAAATCTTGAAGATCTGAACTGTGAACTTTGAAATTATTGTTTGAGCAAAGCGATCGTCTTTACTTACCTCGTATGATAGAATTCTCTATTTATGGGTGTAAATCTTAGTTCTTCTATACCACACATTTTCCCTGATCAAGTTAACATATCAAAATTTTAAACTTTGCACGTCATAAAAATTATGTTATCATTTGAAGTCATCTTTATACTTTATTTACTTTACTAGAGGGACCCGCTTACAAATTGTAAGTTGTGTGATTCGCATTTATGATTAATTTATCACCAACTACCAAAGTTTGGGAAATGTTACAAAGGGTCCTTCCTGACGGTTTTGTTCGTGGTATTACCTCAGTCGACAGGCAAATGCTGGGAATGTATACCCAACAAATGGGCCCCAAACGCCTCCTTCTCACCCTCCATCTTTACCTACTGTTCACCATCATCTAAGTTGTGTTATTCGCATTGATTAATTTATCACCAACTATCAAAGTTTGGGAATTGTGAAAAGCGTCTTTCCTGACAATTTTGTTCGTGGTAATATCTCAGTCGACAGGCAAATGCTGGGAAGGTATACCCAACTAATAGGCCACGACCGCCTCCTTCCCTGCTTCCATCTTTACCTACTTACTATTCACCATCATCTAAGTTGTGTGATTCGAATTTATTATTAATTTATCACCAACTACGTACCAAAGTTTGGAAATTGTTAAAAAGCGTCCTTCCTGACGGTTATGTTCGTGGTATTACCTCAGTCGACAGGCAAATGCTGGGAAGGTATACCCAACTAATAGGCCACGACCACCTCCTTCCTCTGGTTCCATCTTTACCACCTATTCACCATCATCTCCCACATCATAATAGGTTAGCTGCAGAACAGTGCGACGTTATACACTACTAAAACAAATAGGTACCTACATGGAAATTACGAATCTACTACAGATTAAAATTTCTAAACGAATCCAAGTTACAAATCTGAAATCATAAATGAGTGAATGCAACTTAAAAAAATAACGGCCCAATGAGTACATAAGATATTAAAAATTAAAAATTGGGTAAAAAGATTTTAAAAAAGTTTCTAAGAAAACATGGAATACTCTATCAAATTTAGATAAAACCAGAGCAGCTCTCTCATTGACTGAAATCTGTCACGTGATCTTACTTGCCTCCTGATGAAATAAAAGTCTGCATCTCTGCACAATTCCCATCAACATCAGGAATTCACATCAGGTTACATGGCAGATCAGCAGGGAGCCGCTGAGCTTTCTCAGTCGATTCCCACATTGCTGAATGTCGCTTTTTTGTACTTAAAGATGCAAATAAAGATAATTGAAATTGAAATTAAAACATCAACGATCGATCGCTTTAGTACAATTTTGATTCCCAAAACGTAACTGTCAATATACTAATGAGAAGTTGACTCGGGCTTAAAAGTTCACTTACGCCCCCCCCCCCCCCCCCCCCCCCCTAACCCCTCACCATTTGCAACCCCAAAAATATTATCTATTTACATTATATTACTTTACCCGTGGTTCTACTAAGTCAAGGTCCCAAGAGTTAATTCCAATTTTCGTTCAATGTAAAAAAAAAAATCACGGCCGACTGCGCAAATTTGAAAGTTTCGAAACTTGTCTGTTCTTCCATGGGCTACACGTCTTGGCAAGTTGGCTACACTCTTGCTTCTCATGTAATTTCTCTCAAAATACTGTCAAACGTTAGTGAAACTGAGTTAATTCATCAATCCGGTATGTAGAATGTGATTTCGAATATTATTTGAACGAATTATTGTTACAACTTACTTGAAAGTTGATATAAAGATTCGTGCTGTCATTTTGACGTTTTGAAAAGACATCTGGATTCATTTCCATTGTCGGACACCCGTTACACCCGTTACACCCGGACATACGCGATATGCGCATGCGTGAAAAGTGCACATTATGTAAGAGGATATCATCGATAGAACTCCATTAATCTCGGAGAATTTTGCTTCAAAAGGGGTTCGATGCCACAAAATATCCGTATGCCTGTTAATTCCCCACGCACTAACGGATACAATTTCGAACACATTTCCCTTTCTCCTCGTATTGAATATTTCTTGTCCGCATCTTTGTGGCCTCACCATGTTTGTGTAATTAAACGATCTATTATTTCAATTACATTATCGGGATTCTTGCGGCTTTTGAACTTTCACAATCTCGTGTTGAAGATGAGCATTGATTTTATGTAAAGTTACTTTGTTGTTGAGAGAGAGAGAGAGAGAGAGAGAGAGAGAGCTGATTCTTGGCAGACACTTCTTGGTTCTGAATTATAATTTTATGTAGAACCTGGTTTTTTACTTTCGAAAAATTGTCTCTGAGTTAATTAGTAAAATTTTCTTGATTTTTGGTAGGAAAATTAGTTTTTTTTTTTTATAGACCTGAAATAGTTGAAAAAACAAAGAACTTAATTAAAAATATCACATGATCACTTTGATTGAATATAATTAGCAGTTGTTTTTGTTCTACTATTTAAATGTTAAAAATTAAAAGTGGCTGATTAATTTGCAACAAAACCACGAAAAACTCCTGAAACACATTAATTGAGATTTTGCGTGGAAGAATCAGGTAAACGAGTTATGTATCACCATCAATTAAATAAATATTAGACAATTAAAAAATTACACAATTAGACATGTTCTTGCACTGAGTGCATCCTACTGATATAAGTATTGTTATTCCTAGTATAGGTACACTTAGTTCTTTGCCACGGAATATTGCAGAGCTGTTATGTTATTAGTTACATTCACATGTGAGCTTCTTTTCCAAAGCAAGTTTAAAGGGAGACCTTAACCTTGAAATACTCACAACCTGTTTCTTGCATTTTGCATGCGACCTCTCGATATGACATCGCAGTCTCTGAGATTTCTTGACAACAATCTTTGATCAGCAGAAGAGAAACTTCGCCAATATCCTCCAAGTATATCATTTTCTTTCACAGAACCAATCTCAGCGGAAACAATTGAGAAATATCGCTCTCAGATAAGTCAAACCCACCGACAGCAGACCTACGTGTTCTAAACCCAACGTTCTGTAAGATCAACTCCGGACACCAGTTCGAATCATTCAGATCGCATGCACAATCAAAAGTTCCGTATTTGAACCTAGGTGTGAGACCTAAGATCAACCCCCGGACACCCGAGTAATCAACTCACTGAACATCCACGCTCTGGTGTTCTGTACTTGAACCTATTCAGTATTCATGTCATCCTGAGATATTGTGTCGTCTTGAATGATACTGATTGTGTATTTGAGGCACGTAAAATATGTGTCTTGGATGTGAGGTGTGAAGCATTGTGACGTCATCCGCTTGACAACCCCAGTGAACGAGATACGTGGAGCAGAGGTGAAGAAACAACCAATGAGATGGTACGAAGTTATTTATTCGGGCTACTCATTTTAACGCTTGGGCTATGGCATTTTTATATCAGAGACATTTATTATCCAGGACGTCCAAAAGTTGAAGACAATTCTGATTTATACCTACGCTTACAACAGAAAGCTGACACTTGACATTTGAATAATCATAATATTACAGAGAGAACCTTCTAGAGCTTTTTAAGATTTCATATTGCAATATTTCTAAAATTAAATCAGTACATGTTATAGATTTTTTATCGAGAAAAGCCTAATTAATACCCTGTTCACACTGAGAATTCGTTCATGATCCAGTTCAATTACAATCGAAATCAAAATGGAGGCAAGATTCAAGTTAAACTTTATAATGCTTGTTATGCAAATTAGAGCATGCATTTGTAAGTTTTCGTTTTTAAAATCCATGATTTCTTTTGTTTGACCTTGAGTTCGATCATGATTCAGATCGATTGCGTTCTTGCAACTCAATCGAGATTTGGATCATGATCGAGTTCGATTGAGTTCAGTTCACACACATTTTCGATTGCAATCGAGATTTTGGATCATGATCGAATCCTCAGTGTGAACAGGGTATTAGTGGGGCCTGTGGCCAGATTTGAAATAATGTTATTGACAAAAATCCGTTCGGTATCTTCGCCTGTTTTTCACGAAAACAATGAGCCCTGCACTTTGAAATCTCAGAGGTCAAAAATTTTTTAAAAGATTCGGTACGAAAATATTGGAGGTAAAAAATGTCAGATGCCATAGAATTGATGTCTACGCACAGCTTCAGTAATTGCAGAAATCGACTTTTATCGTCTTATTATGATGAAAATATGATCAACATATTCGTTTAAAAAGGTTCCACGAATATTTATTTCATTAGGATTAAACGGCTCGAAAAGTATTATTCGTGCATCCAGGACTTTTTAGAAAGGTGCATAAGTAAAATAGGTTTTGCATTTAAGGTATCGATATCGTAAGTTTCGTCATAATGTTATTACAAATACAAACATAATACAATCAGTTACGTAATTATGTCTACAACACTGGCGGCAATCCCCACACGTACAGTGTAGACTGTAGAGGATAGAAAGTCAAATGCAAGTAAAACACACGTGAAAAAATCTATTAAAATACCTATCGTTAAACTTTTACTATCTTTACATATACGAGGTATTCTTTTGATAGCATGTATTAAAATAATACGCACGGAAATCTCCGAACTTTAATTCCAGAAAAACTGAGATTTTGAAATGATTGGAATGCCTTTTTATTGGATCTGATGAGTTTGTTATCGATCGAACGGCCGAGTGATGTAGTTTCATTCTTATCCGCTACGAGGCAGCACATGTCACGAGCAGGAGCTAGTTCCAGGTTTACTCACAGCTGGAGCCACCATGCAGTTTGTGCATTTAGATCGTCAAAGATCCTAATATTCTATTCCATGGATTAGTAGGTAATTAATAATTATCTATTTTCAATTTAGGGCCGGTCTTTCAATAGACTGCTAAACCAGAAGTTAAGTTTTAATCTGTCATTCCAGGATTGTCATTGGTTGTTGCCATGGCAATATAGTCCTAATTGACTGTTTTAAAGTTATCAAGGTATTGAAAGACCGGCCCTTAGTTTTATCCTCATCTGATCAATTTTTAATTACTGAACAGATTACGTTTATTTTATATCAACCATTTCAATATTTCTTTGAATGTACCTATACTTGATTCGCCAAATAAGAAGAGTAAGAATAATATCAATCTTTCTGTAACAAATTGATGATGAGAAAATAACAAATTGCATTTGATTCAACAATTAATGTTCGTAACGTCATATTTTAGTTGCATATTAATTGATTAAAATAAATTTATAAAATCATTGGAAAATTGGACAGTCGACGATTAATACTGCTTAGCACATTGGAGTGTGTATAGTCAACTCGTTATGTTGTGATAAAACTTAACCTCTAAAGCGACTATTAGTCGTACGCAGATGAAGTGTAATTGCCTCACTGTTTAAAATTTTCGTTGTTTTTTCCCCAAAAGACCCGGGGAACCGGATCTCCAAAATATTAGGATTATCTTTGGACAATGTATGGGATGTTTCCCGATTTTTTTGGGGGATATTTTTTAACTTATTATAATCTTTCCCCATATAGTGTATGGGGAAATATCCCGAAACATTTGTAAAATCTCTAGTTTAATATAATCTTTCCCAATAAATTGTATGGGGAAATATCCTGAAATATTTGGAAAATCTCTTCTTTATTATAATCTTTCCCAAAACCAGGTATAGGGAATTGTCCTAAATATTTGGAAAATCGCTAGTTTATTTTAATATTTCCAAATACAATGTATGGGGAAATATCCGAAATAGTTGGTATTCTCAGCTTACTCAAAAAAGTTAAAAACTTTAATTGATAATTCCTTGAGTCATACATATTTCAATTCTGTGAATGGAGTTTAAGAGACAATTACATTTAATTGTCATATGACATTTAATTGTCAATACACAAATACAAATTATTATGATCCTGACGAGCCTCGAACCCACGTTCTTCGAATTAGTAGGCCGATGCTCTAACCACTGGACCACCGGGACAGCTGAGGGTGATGCCGGCTTAGACTTGCCTTGAGTTAGTTTGAATATTGAGGTTATAATGAATGGTGTTTAGAGACATAATCGAAACATTTATATATATTTATAATACGGTATTAGGAAGTTGATAAAAAAAAAATTGATAAAAAATTGATAATTATCCAAATATTTGTACAATTTCGCATAAATAGTAAGAAAAATACTGATATTAAGGATTTTCCCCAGGTTTTCCACAGGAAAACCGTTTTCCATGAAAAGTATGGAGAATACCGTTTTCCCCATACACATTTGAAAATTTCTGCATACTATGTATGGGGATATATCCCGATATTTTTTACCGTGCTAATATTTTGCGAGACTGGTTTTATCTCTGGCTTTTATCACGACATAATGGCGCGACTGCACACCAATACCAACCCTATGGACTGTGGTTTTGGGTTTCCTTGCAGTTGATATTAAAAACAAAAAATATATTTTAATAGTGCAAGTTGGCTCAGGCTAACGCTGAGGACTTGCACTCCTGGGGCTGGATTCACAAAAGGTAGTATCTGCTAATACGTACTATCTTTTGATTTAATACCAAAAACACAATGTTAAATGTAAGATAATACCAAAGATAGTACGTAGTAGGATATAATACTTTTTGTGAATCTGGCCCCTGATGTCAGGGCCTCTTCTCACAGTCGACCTTCGTGACTGAGGAGTTTCGTGGTTTCCCTCAGTCGAAGGCATTTAACTGCTAGAAAATGTATCTACTAATAGTCCGCGACCGCATCCTTCCCACAGTCATTCTTACCTATTCATAATCATTCATGATCATCATCTCAAAATCATCCGATGCTATTTTACTTAGTTGCAAAACATTATTGTACGATACTTGATAAAATCCATGTTTTATGAAGCACAAAAAGGCGGTCCCTACTTTTTTTATAAAAGGCTTTACCGATTGTCTTCAAATTCTCACAGGTTAGATAAAGAGTAGATCTGTGCCTCTAGTGGCCCAAAAGTTTTATTTTTTGTTTAGTTATTTCAGGGCAGAGGTGCCAAAAAGACCCATATGTTGCCCATGTTAGCACTACCTCAAAACGAGAAATTTATTTTTTTATTTTTTTGGATCACTAGAGACACAGATTTACTCTTTATCTCTATCTGTTAAATTTTGAAAACAATCGGACAAGCCGTTAAGAAAAAAGTAGGGGCCGCCTTTTTATGGTTTTTTGTGGTTTTCAATATTTGAATTAAAATAACTTACTTCACAGCAGTATATGCAACATGCAACACACGATTAAATGTCACAAATGTCACGTACAACCCAGAGCTAATGCATTTTCATGCATTTCTTGTTTTTTTTTTACATAGGAATCGAAATTTTCTGCGAGTCCTGTCGACTCTTAACAATTAAAATTGCAATATTTTCTGTTCACGTGGAAGCCCGTTTCGAAAAAGTCAAGTTCATATTACATGTACTCAGGGACCCGAACCGGAACCGGAACCGGAACCTAGAACCGGTATGAACCTTTATAATTTTGGAACCAGAACCGGAACCGGAACCGTTATACTTTTTTCCCCAAGAACCGGAACCGGAACCGGAACCCGAACCTTTATAATCAATTAGGTTCTTAAAGGTTCCTTCTTTTCATAAAAGAAACATGTTCGATTTTATTTTTTAACACTTGGATATTAATATTATGATATTTTCAAAAAATATTATTCGCAAAGTTGCAAAAAGTTTTATTTTTTGATAAAATTTCTATTAATATTTTTTGTAGACTTTTTTTCATTCTTGAAAATCCTTTTTTTTCAAATGATGCTCGAGTTTTTAATTTTTGAATCTGACTACTGCGATGAGAACTGCATTGCTGACAATTATGAAGCTCTGGCAAAATGAATGTTTACGCCGTCTTGTGGAGAAAATTGCCGCCACTGTCTCTTCTGACTCTGAGATTTAGTCTGCGCACCAACCTGTGACTTCTGTATGCATATTACAGCCACTACACCAGTGCTTCATTCATAGGACAAAATCCAAATTCCTAATTCCATTAAATTTGACATAATACTGAAGTGTTTTAATCTAGTTTGATTTAAAATTTGAGAACCGGAACCGGAACCCGGAACCTTTATGCAGGAACCGGAACCCGAACCTTTATAAAGTAAAATTGTGGAACCGGAACCTTTATTAATAAAGGTTCGGGTCCCTGCATGTACTCGTGTTGACAAATGTCAGCTACCATCTTAAATGTTATCTTCTTAGTTGTAATGCTCTTGTAGAAGCAACAAAACAATCTTAAATGCGGCTTAATTAAAGGACTGCACGAGAATTTGTTCAACATGACGTAACATAAGAAGTAGCTCCAGTAATGGCCAATTATCCGTATAGCAGCTCGCATTGAGGCTTTGTTTGCACGAATTACAGTGTATAACTAAGAGCAATGTTTCATGAGTCTCAACACTCGAAGTATTCGTACATGAGAGAGCAAAGTTCTTTCATGAACTTTCAGCACGTGGAAAACTTTCCTATCAACGGAACGGCCAAATCACGGTAATAAAAATTAATAATAAGTTGTTACATTAAAAATGAAAATTGATATGTAGGTTCACTCCCCCAAATAATAAACGGTACTCGAAAGAAAATGAATTGACTGATTAACGTTTGATGGCATCATCCCATGAAGTCAGTGCTAAAGCATTATCTAACTCTTTTAGGTGAGCTCTGATTTCATTAATAATAACAAGGATTGATTGTCAAGGAACCGGCCCAGCAGCCAATACGTTTTGTACCAAGTACCGTTTATTATTTGGGGGAGTGTACCTAATAAAAATATTATAATGTCGTGGACGTTTTCGGAACCATCGTGTGATAGCAAGGCAGTGGTGACGGTTTGTTCCGATAGATAAATCAACGTTCCGAATAATCAGGTGAACGAACTTGCAAGAAATCAATAGGAAACCAAACTGGATAGTAATTAATATTTTGTGATAAAATTAGTTGCTTCGTTTTACCAGTACCTAATGCAAAAAAAAGAAACAGCGCAGAGATTTGATCAATAAGTTACAAGCGGATACGCATGCTAATAACATGGGGTTTGTGGGATGCCAGAGGCAAGTGACATATTGAGATTTATTAGCCCAGCTTAAGGCCGGGGCTTTCCAAAAATTAGTATTGGTGATCAATACGCTGGGTTGGGTATGCCTAGGGCATTATTTGTACTGGAATTCGATGTATTAGTGTTTTTCGTTGTGTTTTGGCTATTTCAATTCTCCCCTATTCTTTAACACGGCGCGACTGACATCGACGACTAACCTGACATGAAAGGACAATCAGCGCAACCTGTTGTGGGGATATTGGAACTACATGACAGCTAGCGCTGAGACATATTGATTTTCAGATGCCCGAACCAAAACTAATGTTCAGCTGTTATGACAATATTTTTCGTAGAAGTTACTGCTTTTTATTCATCAATTTATTTGTGGATTTTTAATAACTAGAAATACTCTGAGCGAAACGCGTTAATAAGCGAGCGTTAATTAAATTAAGTCCCATTTTTAAACCAAGGTATATTTCGTCAATCAACGCTTTCCTTGATTTATAAGTAGAACGAATTTGCTGAATAACAATACAGGCTTTGTTGAATTCACACTAAATTATTTCCAAACACTCCCTTGCCTGGTCGACGATGTGTGAAATGCAAACATCATCAGTGTCATTGATTGAATACTGATGCTGTTTCATCTCTCATTGCCACGTAATCAATCATCCCTCATCATCACAGACAACGCCACCCGACCACACGCGGCTCTCTGCAATTATACAGCAAACACAATCACAAGGGAATCACAAGCAAATAGATTGCATTACTATAACGTGTTGATAAGGAGGAAAATCAGATTGTGCAGTATGTATAGGGCCCTGAGTGGTAGCTTTGCTGGAAGCATAAAAATGTAAAGCTTGAGAGGCCCCGGTTGGTTGGAAAAAGGGAAGGGGAATGCGTGTTGGAAGAGAGAATGGCAAGGACTGATGAAGGAAAAAATTCGTTTGTGAACAGAGGCATAAGAGAGTGGAATGGTTGAAAGATGAGGGAAGTTCCAAGTAATGTAGTTTTAATGAAGGTATTTATTAGAATAATATTTATATTGCTTTTTTACCATTTCACACTCTTTACAAGATAATAGTTTGTTATATTTTGTTTGTTATGTTATTATATTTAAGCCATTATGAGTAAGTAGCATTGTTAGTTTGAAAGGCTCTACCACCTGCCCAATGGTGCAATTTGTATAAATAAACTGGATAAATGAATAAGCGAGCCTTTCAATGCAAGACTTTGACTACAGCTTCTCAGAGTATCCATCAGTAAAATATAAATAGATTTCTCGGAAAAACAAGATATCGATCTAGCTATAGAAATCAAAAAAGGGACGAACTCGATAGTAAAAACTTATCCACTTATCCTTACCTGAATTTAAAACTGTTATTCATAAAATAATTTGTGATATGCAATAATTTGTTATTTGTTCTTTTATACAAGACTCTTATTTATCTTTCAAATAGTTGCTTTTCATTATTTATGTTGTATTTATATTTATAATTATGTAATGATCTATTAAATTGTACTTGTGGGGCATTGTACTGTTACAATAAAGACTTAATAATAATAATAATAGTAAGACATTGGCCTGATTATGTTTCTTCGTTCGAAAAGGGAACTCAAACTACAGAACCACAGGGCTCTGGACTTGTTCAAATGTTGGCAAATTACTAATAGTCCACGATCGCATCTTTCCCACCATCCATCACTATCTCTACTTATCATAATCTCAATGTAATAATCATAATCATACATCATCGCCAATTCATGGTTTGCACGAGCTTCTTTTGTTTTACCTCAACAATGTAAAAAAGTATATTTTCGGCCAATTTGGGTATACAGCTGTCAAGTCGATTTAATTTAATTATTATCGGTTTGTTGAAAATAGTTTATAAATAAGTGGTTTTATAGCCATAAGAACTTCTTCTGCAGCCTGAACTTCTTCTTTAGGCTCAGGTACCTAAAATACGATAAAAAAATACTGAAAAACAGATTGACAGCCGTTCTGACATGTTACCTCCAAGATGGCCGCTCAACAATGAGATGATGTCACATGCAAACTATGAATAGCCTCAGCTCCATTGCAATTGTTAAAGCGGATGTTATAAGCTGTCAAAAGCTGAAAAGTTGCGTCCTTCAGGTTATTTACATGAAATGGTAAATAAAATCATCTGTATAAGGGTTTTGGATTAAATTCGGATCCTATATTGAAATGTAGCGACTTCAGTTCAAGATTTACTAAGTCGCGAAATAACAGAAATTGTTGCGTCAGTCGAATACAATCGGCACATTTCATTCCAGCACATATTCATTCATTTCCTAACGGAAACTAGATGTGTATTCACCAAAAGCAGCATGTTTGACGAATATCACTTATTTTTATCACGGTCTCCCTGAACTAAGCGTCAAGAAGTGGACTCAGAGATGTTTGTTTTGACAATCTCTATTATTTTCGTATTTTAAAAACGCATTCTAGGTGTTTCTAACTTCAAATTCATGTCAACTCTGACCGACCCAACCGTCCCAACTGCCTAGTGTAACACACCTTAATTTACAATACTTCATCGTTTCAAAAGATTATATTTTGTTTTGCAAACTAATCAAAGCTATATAAAGCATTGACGTCTGCCAATCACGGATCATCAGAATTAAATTTCGAATGTTTTGTCAAATTGATTATGGAAACTCATTTGCACGACTCTGTTGAATTGTACCACCATTCTTACTGCGACGTTATGATAACATTTACCGGATGTTGGGCTAAGAAATATTTAAATATTGGACAGCAAATAGCCCAAGGCTGAAGACAATTAATTTTAAAACTATTTTAAAGCCAAGAACAAGATATCAATGTGATTGGTTGATAACTAAAAATGGAACCATTTGACGGACTATAACCTCAAATTTTGCTAGTCTGTGGAACACACATTTAAGATGTTTGACAATTTTAGATAAATCAGTTGTTCTCTTATGAAGCAGAGATATATTTAGTAAAATGAGATATATTGAGATTAATATAAAATTCAGAGCTTTAAAACGTTTAGAGAAAAAATATTGAGAACTATTAAAATAAACCAAACTCATAGTCGAGAAACGAAAAATTATCATAAAAAATAGTGTTGAAATAGCAAATTGGTTTATTGTTGATTTTCTATTCTTCCTTTCACTGCATACGATGTCAGCTTCAATTAAAGTGTAACTAATTTTAATTCAGTTATATTTCGATTCATAACTTAATTTGAAAATTAATAAGATATTACACAAATACTAGTTTTTAGCTTAACTCAAGAATCATTGAAATTGACTTACGTCCTTCTACCTCTCTGAATGTTGCGACTTTAAAAATATAGTTCACACACTTAGACGTCGTACGGTTTAGATATAATTTCTCAAGAAAAAAAATCCTTTGTTTTAATATTAATGACGCGTCCGGAACAGTTATTTATGTGAGTGGTAAATTTGAACTAGATTTGAGAAAAGGTAAGGATTTATGTTTAAAATTAATCAGAGGTGAGAGTCAAATGCGTTAAAAGGGAGTTAAGTTCTCGATAAGTGTTCCTCTTGATAAATAATGAGACTTGTTGAATCTTACTTCGTTTGAAAGACGTTGACAAGATTTTAAAAGTCAAGAGGATTCTCGACACTTCAAATCATCAATAAGTTGATCTTGATGCAAACTTATTGAACGAGATCTTCAGATTTTCTCCAGAAGATGCTGGCTGAGATTCGTTAAAATATCGAGGATGAACAGATGCAATGGCGACGAAAATAAAACCAGAAGTTGTAGGTAAGTTTAAGACCGAAGTATAATGGGGTGTAGAAACGTATAAAAGATCGGGGAACTAAAAAGAATATGTGCAAGTTACGTGCTACTAAACATGTCATCTTCACAGGAGATGTAACCAGATTTTATTTAGGTCACACTAAATTTATAAAAACATTTCAGCAGTTTTCATAAGTTAAAGTTTTCTTAGCTACTTGTGCAGAGAATTACGTCAAATGCGGCGAGTTGATATAACCACCATTGTGAAAGAAAATCTTATACTTCAAACAACATTTATACAAATGCAAAAACCAGTCCACGTCCCCCATCAGCCCTTGGCAAATACATTCTTAGTACAGCAGACTTCGGATGATGACATCGAAATCTGGTGAATAATACACGCATAGCTGTATCAATTACATGATAATCTGTTTCAGACCATTTTACAATGCCAATGCCAAATTATTATTATTATTATTATTATTATTATTATTATTATTATTATTATTATTATTATTATGGTGTCCTGATGGTTGTAACTTTGGCACATTTTTTAAATAATTTTCATAATCGCACAGTAAGAAATGAATATAGTAAAATAATGTAAATAATAAACAATTATTTAAAATTAACACAGATAACTTTAAAAGGGTAGTCACGAACATAAGTTGTTTTTTGTCTATAATCATATATAAAAGTGTCTGCAACTAAAAAGTGTCTGCAACAAGCAATTGGCTTAAACTATCAATTACACATTCACTGTGATTACGAAACTTGTTAAATGACGTATCACAACTACCAAACAAGATGGACGTTAATTAGAAACATTCAATTATTAATAACACAATTTTGCTGTGGACACGCGAAAGTATTTGAACAAGGCACGGTAAAAAAATTAAAACTTCATGATAAAATAAAATCGGACTGATCAAGTGAACATTCTATTAGAGATAAAACCATATACATAACAAATTTACCACTCTCACTGAGCTCAAAACCTGGAGCGAAATATCAATATTTAGGATTTAATCGGATCATGTCAAGGATGAATATCTGGCCAAACTGAAACGATTTTAAGCTAATATTGTGTCGCCATCTCTATCATACTTGAATACTCATCAATTGGAAATGTATTTATGGATTTGAAAACAAACATTTTTACTATATACCTAAACCACGAAAATGTACATTGTCCTTCATACATTTTGATGTTATCGATGGCATTTGGCTGGTAAACTGTCATGTGATGTAATATCAATCCATGATGTTGCTATGGTTACTGCTTTGTTACTAATGGGGTTCGGAAAGTAATTTGGACGAAGTGAAAAAAGACAAAAACTCGCCTGAAGTTGAATTTAGTTTTCTCGCTCACTCATTATATAAAATAACACCTACATTTTTTGTTACTTGAAATGTCCCCGACGCCCCAAGCTTCCAAAATGTCAAGTATTTATTACAAATAGAAATCACGATGTTCCTTTAACTGATTCGTGAGAGAGCGCTGCGGTGTATAAACTAAAAATCAATATTCTTTGAAACCAATAGTAGGTACTATCTCTATTGAATTTAAAAGATTACTGAACTGGATATAAATGTATAATTTTCTTACAACTTTGACTGACTTCAAATGATATAATATATTTGGAAGAGCACAACAAAAAAACAGATTCAAAAAATTAGTATCAAATGTAGACATTGTATTTATCTCGTTCCTAAGGATTTATAGTGAGATCGAAATCTTCCCATCCTGATGTCCCGAGTTCTATCCTCGGTTCTCTTCTAAAGAGACGCGACGAGTGTAAAGTGAATTAGGATACGTTCTATCATCTACAGTGTTGCCACTTCAATAGACATCGTGACCAGAATACACAGCGACACATCACACAGTCACAACACTGCGTTGTGATAGGCAACACGTGACCAGAGCTCGGCCAATCAGAGACAAGGATAGGAATCAACGTTAAGGGGGTTCCAGGGTTACGGCATAGGAATGAGAATTTGCTGTAATTCACACCAAAGATTAATGAAACCATATTACATACAACTAGCAAAAAATATTTGCCCCTTACGGTATGATATAATTAGATATTCTTGATTGAAGATCAACTTTTCCCCCATAAGATAACACAGGGAGACATGAAATCGACCCGGAAAATAGGCCTTATATTGCTCCTAAAACCGCAAGAGGAATGACAAATTATTGAAAATAGTCTCAAATTAAAGATAATAATTTTTAGAATAAGACTGCCGTTTGAAAATATGGGGTCACGGGCCAAATAAGAAAGAAAATGTGTACAATGTGTGAAATTTGCCATAAATCTGGCAACATTGCACTACAAATATGAATTATTTTGGGATAGTTTAATTGGAACTTCAATTAAAAACATATAATTGGAGCACCCGGAAAGGTATAATTGTTTTATGCTGTTGTTTGAGGTATTATTTCATCAGAGATTTGTATGAATTACGGCGAATTCTAAGCACCATGGCTGGAGCAGTGGGATCACTTTAAGTTTCAGAGAGAATTTGTGTCGGAGAAACCCACATACTACTTGATCAGAGAGAAGTTGTGTCGGAGAAACCCACATACTACTTGATCAGAGAGAAGTTGTGTCGGAGAAACCCACATACTACTTGATCAGAGAGAAGTTGTGTCGGAGAAACCCACATACTAGTTGATCAGAGAGAAGTTGTGTCGGAGAAACCCACATACTAGTTGATCAGAGAGAAGTTGTGTCGGAGAAACCCACATACTACTTGATCAGAGAGAAGTTGTGTCGGAGAAACCCACATACTACTTGATCAGAGAGAAGTTGTGTCGGAGAAACCCACATACTACTTGATCAGAGAGAAGTTGTGTCGGAGAAACCCACATACTACTTGATCAGAAAGAAGTTGTGTCGGAGAAACCCACATACTACTTGATCAGAAAGAAGTTGTATCGGAGAAACCCACATACTACTTGATCAGAGAGAAGTTGTGTCGGAGAAACCCACATACTACTTGATCAGAGAGAAGTTGTGTCGGAGAAACCTACATACTACTTGATCAGAGAGAAGTTGTGTCGGAGAAACCCACATACTACTTGATTAGAGAGAAGTTGTGTCGGAGAAACCCACATACTACTTGATTAGAGAGAAGTTGTGTCGGAGAAACCCACATACTACTTGGTCAGAGAGAAGTTGTGTCGGAGAAACCCACATACTACTTGATTAGAGAGAAGTTGTGTCGGAGAAAGCTTACATAAACATTTTGTTAACGGTTAAGAGAGATTATCTAGAAAAACAACTTGATTTGTTGTAAACATCCACTATCCCTCATAACGCGAAATCGAACCGTAAAACATCAATCGCGGCCCGTGAGATTAAAAGCTCTTGTTCGATTTGCAATTGAGCGAGCGAATCGAGCGACCCCTATTGACTATTTTGACACGGACATCTGTTTCTTTTTTTTTCTTGGCTACCTGGTGCAATAGAAGTAGCACCGTTTCACCGATCGATCTGAAATTTTGCACACATGTAAAGACAACCTTTTCTGTTTGCAGACTTAATTTTTTTTTGAAATCCTTTATTGGTTAAAATTTAAATAAATAAACTGGCGATAGGCTGAAAAATGAAAATGGTCTTCGATAAATCTGATCAAACTATTATTTTGCATGATCATTAAGACCAACTTTGTCTATTTTTTTACATTTTAATCCCTATCAGTTAAGAACGTATGAACTTATTGACTTTTTTATAACTGTCAGAAATGAAGTATCGCAATGACTGTTTTTCCACTGCAACATGAATCTGATCTGCTTTAGGTACCAGAGTGTATAGATACTATTTTCACGTTTCAATGAAAAGCAGATAATTTTATGTTGATTGAGTGGATCATATTTCAATTCAATGTAGATGTATATATATGTTTTCTGTACGCATTTCCCGTTTAAGAATTTGCACGTACTCGTGCTCGCTCATTAACGAGGTATACTGAGCATTTTCCTAGTTTAAAATGTATGATACAAATTCATATTTCAAGGGGATGAAGCCCGTCTGGATATTCTATTGTTCATCTACACTTGGCAATGTTCCTGTTTTACGGAATTTTGTTTCGGGGTGTAGCACGTATCGACTCACCAACGCATACTCCTGTTAATAATTTATTACAAGTACATGGTTATGGTTGAGAACTTCCAAAGACAACATGACAGAAACACATAATTGCTGTTGGCACTTCTCAAACATTACGCAGGGAAGTCTCGTAAAATTTTATTCTAGTTAATTTGTAAAAATCAACACAATTTACAATGACAAACACACTTATCACCAGCGAAATTTAAAATTTTCATTCATAATAATCAAATTCAAATATCATTGGATATTTTGGTGGGAAAAACGGCCTGTATCAAGAATCAGGATTGTGATGTCATTTCCAAGTCTCCAACAATGTGTTACCATGGTGATTCCTTTGTTGCCATGGAAATATAGCTAATTGTGATGTCATTGTCAATTTTCCTGTTTTGAAATTGTAAGAAATATTTCAAACTTTATTAATTAATTCCTTGAAAACTATTCATCTCACAACAAAAATAATACCACATCTGTGTTCAGCAACATCTCAACTTTCAAAAAACAAATATTATTCTGCAATCTCATTTTAAGGAGACTGCCCTATTGGCGGAATAATTTTCAGCCTGTTTAAATAACATAATCGCATAAAAGTTCATTGGTTTTCGTGAACTACTCGTTACAGTGTGCATTATAATTCTGACATGTTATTTGTCCGCGAAGTTTGAAATATTCGAGCTTTCAAAATGTCGACCCTTTTTAATATATTGGCCTAAAACGAAAGTTTACAACCATATTGTCTGTTTTCATGTCCTTTTCTTAGAGCCATAAAAAATCAAAGTTCAAAATGTACGCGCATCGTAAGTTGAACTGCTATGGCTTTTACCTCGGAAACATAAATCTGTGGCTGGCTGGAATAACTGCTTAAGTACAAAAAATTCAAAAATAAGATCTTTATATGTAAAATCTTTAAAAAAATTAAGGAATCCAATGGTGAAGTCAGATGTGAAAAATTGTAATTAATAACAAATATAGATTGGATTAAGTACAGCGTGTTTGTTACATTTGAAAATTCTGTTCCTGGAAAAACTACCTAAGTGCAGTTAAGCCACAGTCATCCATGCCGTACAGCAATACAAATTGTTATTTCAGTGGCTGGAAAAACGACCTAACTACTGCCTTACAAATTGCTTTTTCAGTGGCAGGAAAAACTACCTAAGTACACTTAAGCCATTCACAACACAGCGAACATACAAAGTTAATTTTCAAAACCGTGCAATTCTTGGCCTGGAAAAACGACCTAAGTACACTAATTAGGTAATTAACGGGATTTAATTAATTTTAAAAATCATGTATATTGCTTACATTATTATAATAAATTTCTGACAGTAATATTTCAAATATATTTAATAATGTAGTTGCTACCATTCAAAATGTTGTTTTGGTGTCTACTGAAAAATCAGGTTTTTGTAGTTAAGCAGTTATTCCTGCCAGCCACAGAAATATTTGACGACTTGAGGTGAATAGTTGAAGAATGAAGAGGAAATGCGTGTTGCTCCTTAGGGATGCTTAGGATCCAGGATGGTTCGACAGGATCTACAGACAAATTCAATCAGGATGAATCGTTGGAGCAATTTTTTTTTTATAAACTACAATTTATTTTTAAGCTAGAGTAGTGATTGTCATCCAAAACTTATCGATCCACCTACCCTTTTTCGCATTGCAGATTAAATAAAGAAACGGACCAGGACTATTCTATAACTTTTAAACTCCCGATTCGGTTCGAATTCGATTCAGGACATGGATTTTACCTTGCACAGAATTGGATTCCACGCGAATCTAGAATTTGAGTTATAAAATAGGGCCAAATATTAACCTATAAAATAGGTTAATAACAAAAGATACGATCGTTTATCTATATTTAGTACTAGCAAGATCAGTTTGATTTCTTCGCATGAAAAATTATTTATGTTATACTCCGCTTTATTTGTATCTTTTTTGTCTGGGGCTTAACGTCGCACTGTTCTGCAGCGAGGCTAATGGCGACGGGTGAATGATTATGATGATGATTGGGAGATCGTGGTGAAGAAGAGTAGGTAAGGATGGAAGGTGGGAAGGAGGCGGTCGTGGCCTTTTAGTGGGTACCTTCCCAACATTTGCCTGACGACTGAGGGAATACCACGAAAAACCCCCAGTCAGGAAGGACGGCCAAGGGAATCGAACCCGGGCCTCCGGAATACAAGTTCAGAGCGTTACTACTCGTATTATTGATGAGTATAATCTGAGAGAAAACATTGGTCAATATCTTCCATGCATTTGAAAGGCGCTCTAATGCATTCACTCAGCCACCTTGTAGTTTTATGTTCGACTTACGTACATGTAGTGATGAAATGTTAGACCGTTTATCTGATCAAGCTGAAATTCGGATGGTATGTAAAAAAAATGAAATTCAAGAATCAGACGTATTAATTATAAGCTGGCCTCATATTGGTTTTAGAAATTAAATATTCAATGTTCCCTTCGCTAACAGTAGATCGCCGTTCCGATCAACCTAGAATTTTGAAGAGCTTATGATTTACAGTCGCATCGGTAAATTAAGCAATTTTATAAGTATGTATCCTATCAAATGAACATCAATCAATCAACATCAAATATAATGAGCACTAAACTACATTTGAGTACAAATATCTGCTATAAAGCGACATCAAAATCTATTTCATCTGTGAATTTACGACAAGAATGATTTCATTAAAATCAAACACCATATTATAAAAACCATAATTTGCAACACATATTTCCACTTATTACTTGAAATTTCATTTGTCATGTCTGATTGAGACAAACCTATGCAGTGAAAATAAACCGCTTGTTTAACTATTTTCAACTGAATGGAGTACCAACCAGATGTGTTTGCTGTTTTGTACCTGCTGGATGATACTTAAGACGGCTGGGTAGTGAGTTTGCCCTTGAAGAGTTTTTTAATCGATTTTTATCAATATCTTTTTCCAGTGTAATTGTTAACTAGGAAAACGCTCAGTGTAACGCGTTGATGAGCGAGCACAGAACATGCAACATCCCCATAGTAACGATGCACGACACGGCACAAGACGATTTTCTCTGCAATTTTTCAATCTCCATAATATACTCTGGATGAATAACAGATCCATTGTGTCGTGAAGTCACATACCTTCTCGAGAAATCTCTTGTGACATCCCATACTAAACTCGTAAAATTACAATTAATACTTTGATTGGGCTTACAATAATATGTAAAATTTAATATTAAGTTGGTCTTGATCACCATGCAAAATTTGAACTTAATGTGAACATTTTTAATGTCGACCAATCAGAAGACATTATTTAAACTTAAACCAATTAAAGGATTTGACCTTCGTACTGCATCCGATTTTATGCGCTAGCTCAAAAATGCTTTCATTTTACTGTACATTGTGGATAGCTTGGCTGCTCTACAGGCCTTGTCTTGGAACAGAAGCTTAAAGAAGGCAGGGATGACAATTTAGTATACATTTTTCAAGATTATGGAATAAAATGACCTAAAATGACAAAACTTTTGAAAATAACGACAGATTAGACTGAAAATTGGCAAAAATATCTAAAATGTTGGTACCAATGACCACGCAAAGTTTTAAGTTGATCGGTCATACGGTTCTAGTTTAAATATCAAAAATCACATGAAAAATGGTTTTAAATTTGAACCAATAGGAGGATTTGGCTGAAACTTTTTATGATTGGGTACAATGTTGCTTGCAATGTTTTTGCTAAATTTCAAATTGATCGAAGTAACCAATCGAAAGATAATTTTTTTTAAATTTGAACCAATCACGAGAGCCCGTTCAAAAACGATCCCAGGGACCGCATAGAGTACGTTAGTATGTGTACAAAATTTCAGATCGATTGCTTGAGCGGTTAGACCTGGGCTGTGACCACAAAAAAAAAAAACAAAAAAAAACAAACAAACAAACAAACAAACACACACACAGAGAAAGTGCCATAAGAGTACCGTGGTGACGCTCGCTACGCTCGCTCAACAAAATAGGGCTATGTACGTGAATTCAGAACAGTTCAATGAAAATAATGTTATAGATTGGAATAAGTTATTAGTTTTATTTTGTCCAACAGGTGTTTAGAACCCGAAAATAATTTTCTAAACGGGTTCTAAACACCTGTTGGACAAAATAAAACTAATAACTTATTCCAAACTATGACATTATTTTCATTGAAATGTTCTGAATTCACCTACATAGCCCTATTTTGTTAACAATTACACTGGAAAAAGATATTGATAAAAATCGATTAAAAAACTCTTCAAGGTCAAACTCACTACCCAGCCGTCTTAAGGCCGATGCACAATTGACGCAGACGGACGACGTGGACGGACGACGGAGACGGATACGATGTTCAGGTATGACAAATTCACTCTGATGTTCACAATTCGGACGCGGACGGACGACGCAGACGTCATACCTAAACATCGTATCCGTCTGCGTCAATTGTGCATCGGTCTTTATTCTGTTTCGTGTTCGAGTAAGGTGATACAAGCGTTCGGCCTGTTTTAGACAATTGAGAGAGAAAAATCATTTCATAAGTGGGAGTAACTTTGACAGGATGTTCACATGATCAGTCTGATTGTATATTAGTAGTACGTAGTACTTTATTATTTTTGCTTCTTGCCTTGTTAAATAGGCGTCGGTAATTCAACAAAACGATGCAAATTCGGATTCATTTGGAGACCGACCCTATTCCTGAAAAAAGTGGGAGTGAGTATGAGATAAAAATAGTGAGAAAATCAGTATCAACCAATAGAATCTAAGCCTGCTGGATTCTAATTGGTTGATACTGATTTTCTCACTGTATTTTTCTCAACTCACTCTCACTTTTTTCAGTAATAGGGTCCCAAATCTGTGAACCAATTGATCTAAAATTTTACAACTGTGTTGTTCAAGGATGATATCGAACAATGATTAAAATTCTAATCATTTAGTCGAGCATTTTGACTCCAATCGTATCTCCAAATCTCCAATCGTAGCAGCAAAATAGTAAATTGTATGATGTATAAAGTGTTTTCATAAAGCTGAATTGCATAGAGCATGATAGATGCTTCATAAAAGCATTCAGCTCTAAAACGGTCTCCCCTAACAATGGAATTGATTCCTTTCCTAAAATAATAGGATTATAATTAATTATTTAATTATAATTTAATGAATAGGTACCACAGCAACTAATAAGTGAATATCTTCGATATTTCGTCCAAATCAGGATTGCAGTAATTTGGGTACATAATACTCAATTGCCATCTGTATTTTTTTTTTACTGAGGGTTTACTGAGGGTGACGGTTTACTTAATCATAAAAATGTAAATGTCTCCAAAATAGTAGATGATGATGAGAGGTGAATAATTATGTGATTTTTTTAATTGAATAACCGTGATAATTAATTTGTTATCTTCCCATGTTTATAATAACATGTGTGATATTGCCTTTTTAGACTCAAATGTAATAGGAACAATGAAAACAGGACGGCAATATTATCAGATTTTAGCTGAACTCTGATCCCAATGTTGAGTAAAGTATATAGTCTATAGGAAGGGTCTGCATACCACTTGATGTACTACACCATAGGCCTCCACTAGCGAAGAAAAACTTACATATAATACACTGTCAGTAAATGCCCAGGTAGTGTATGTAAAATGTCTATCGGTATAACGTCGCCTCACATTTGTGGTCTAATATCGTCGGTAAAATGTCAATCGGTAGAGAGTCAGATTACCTCACATTTTATAACTCTGACAGGGAGTCAAAAGTCTTGTATTCTGCTGCTACTCCAATAAAGTTTATGTTGCGAATCGTTAACATTTATTTCGTATATAAGTTCTAAAACGATCCTCCAATCCCATGCTTTGTGGACTTATATTAGTGCGGAAATACGAAACAAGCTACTAAAACTCTTTATCCATGAGTTGGAATGTAAGGAAATCTGTCGCCAGTAATAAAAGTGACTGTTAAAGCAGATTGAATTTCATTGTTTGTTAGAATTGATGATCTATTTCGCTATTCGCAATACACAAAGGAAACTGGCATTTTATTGTAGAGAAATTGCAATTTATTTCTCTTTCTCCATTTGTAAAACAAATTAAATTTTTGTTTCGTTGACTATAATCCTGCTGGTTTATATCAGAGTTTTATATTTCATGTCAAGAAACTAATGAATTTTGCTGAGGCTCTTCACTTTTATTTTAAAAGAATTATTGTAAAAGAATGCCTGTTCACATAATTATTTGATGTTGGTTGTTTAAATAACTACCCTAACAAAAATCTCACAGACCTTGAATCTCAAAAATTGCATCAGATTTTCATAGATATAAGTTCAAGTGGCTTTGGTTAATTTCATTCTTAATCTTTCATGTAAGATATTTGCTGAAATAAGCTTCGGCTTACAGCAAATAAATCAAAGGAGAATAGAATTGAATAGAATAGACGCATTTTTGAGCGAGCGTAGCGAGCGTCACCACGGTACTCTTATGGCACTTTCTCTGTGTGTGTGTTTTTTTTTTTTTGTTTGTTTGTTTGTTTGTTTTTTTGTTGTTTTTTTTGCCTGCACTGCCCAGGTCAAACCGCACAACCAATCGATCTGAAATTTTGTACACATACTAACGTAATCTATGCGATCCCTGGGATCTTTTCTGAACGGTATCCTGTGATTGGTTCAAATTTTATAAAAATTATCTTTCGATTGGTTGGTTCGATCAATTTGAAATTTAGCAAAGTCATTGCAACCAACATTGTACCCAATAAAAAAAAATTTCAGCCAAATCCTCTAATTGGTTCAAATTTAAAACCATTTTTCCTGTGATTTTTGAAATTTAAACTGGAACCGATTGACCGACCAGCTAAAAACTTCGCATGGTCATTGGTACCAACATTTAAAGTATTTTTGCCAATTTTCACTCTAATCTGTCGTTATTTTCAAAAGTTTTTGTCATTTTAGGGACATTTTGCGTGTTGGCTGTCAAATTCACGGCGACTTCGAATCTACAGTTCAAGGCAAGGTAGTTAGAGCAGAAAGTTTTAAACGATATGAAACTAATAATGACCGTTCAACAGATTGATCTGATATTGTGTACACACACTACATATGGGTGGTCCCAGGTATATTTTTTGAACGAGATCCTGTGATTTTTGAAAATTAACAAGGAACCGTTCAATCATAAAGGTTTAATCGATCAACTTAAAACGTAGCAAGGATTGGCACCAATATTTTTGGAGATTTTTATACAAGTATGTGACGAAACTAAAGAATTAATGGCTTTTAATGACATTCGATAGACATAATTTCGGTTCGAGGTGTTGCGTGTATCCGTGCTCGCTCATCAACGCGTTACACAGAGCGTTTTCCTAGTTATTCGTAATAATACAAAAAGGTGTACATTCAATATTTTATCCTGCTGGATTATTGATCTTCCATGCAACCTGCCTACTTATAAATTAACATAAAGTACAACAATTTAACAAGCATAGTATACACTTTGATTGTTATATTAAAAAATGTTAATGTAGGTATTAAATAACTTATATTAATTGCAATATTGATTTCATCATATACGTAGGAAATTGTCAAAGACGTGGAGAGACATTTATAATGGGATTGCATAGTAACACACTTATTTGAGGTTATATTCAGACTTCGCTACGGCTTTAAGACACTCTCGGAAATATTTTTGTTCTAATATTTTAAATTTATCTGGTACGAGGTTGTACTGTGTGGCACCGTAATTAGTACAGTCAGTTAGGTGAAAAATTAGGGGTTTGATGATAAACCTGTAAAAATTTCAGCATATACTCAGAAAAACTAGCTTATCAACATAGGCTACGGTGCATATCAAATTTTTTCATATTTGGGGGGGTAGGGGGGGTCAAATTTTTTTTCAATATTAAAATAAAAATGGCGGAGTTGGTGATAGCAACTCAAAACTTTCACAAAATCCTCATTAAACTTATCTTATAATAATGTGCCTTTGTGCATGAAAATATTCTCATTATTTTGGGGTGGAGGGGGGGGTAGACGATATTTTTAATTGTTGGCATAAACACTAGGGGTTTGATGATAAATTTGTAAAAATGTCACCATATACTCAGCAAAAGTAGCTTATCAACATAGGCTACGGTGCATATCAAATTTTTTCATATTTGGGGGGGGGGGGGGGGGGGGGGTAAGGGGGGTCAAATTTGTATTATCAATATTAAAATAAAAAGGGCGGAGTTGGTGATAGCAACTCAAAACATTTACAAAATCCTCATTAAACTTATCTTATAATAATGTGCCTTTGTGCATGAAAATATTCTCATTATTTTTGGGGGTACGGGGGGTGGACCATATTTTTAATTGTTGGCATACAAATTAGGGGTTTAATGATAAACCCGTAAAAATTTTACCCCATACTCAGCAAAATAAGCTCATTAACATAGGCTACGGTGCATATCAAATTTTTTCATATTTGGGGGGGTAGGGGTGGTTTAATTTTGATTTTCAATATTATAATAAAAATGGCGGAGTTAATGATAGAAATCTATAACGATTACAAAATACTCTATATACTCATCTTATAATAATGGGTCATTTTGAATAAAAATGTTTTCAATAATTTGGGGGGAGGGGGGGTAGACGATACTTTTAATTGTTGGTATTAACATTAGGGGTTTGATGATAAATCTCTAAAAATTTCCCCATATACTCAGAAAAACTAGCTAACCAACATTTTTTTTTCTAATATTATTATTCGCTATTTTTATTTTAATATTGAAAGTAAAATTTTGACCCCCCTTACCCCCCCCCCCCCCCCCCCCAAATATGAAAAAATGTGATATGCACCGTAGCTTATGTTGATAAGCTAGTTTTTCTGAGTATATGGTAAAATTGTTACAAGTTTATCATCAAACCCCTAATCGTGACCTAAAATTGATCTAACTGACTGTACTAAATATGAAAAACTTGATTTGAATTTAGATGTCTTCGTCTTGTGGCTAATGATATGAAGTTTATCCTTGTTCCGCACTTCGATGTCGTGGATATCACTTCGCACAGAAATTTTGTCGCGTAGGTAGCCCGGTTTGCAATTGTTGAATGTTTTGTGTACTATGTTCTGTATGTGGAGATTTCGGCGCACATTCATCTTGAGCCAACCGCACTTCTTTATGTGCGGAGTAATTCTGTCTCAGTATTTTACGTTCTGAGCAAAGCGGGCACACGAATTCTGTATTTTTTGAATGCTTGAAGAGTTTTTAGAGGAGAGATTGGGGCCGTATACTATACATCACAGTAGTTAAGTCCAGATAGAATGAGAGAATCGGCTAGAATTATTTTTGCAAATGTAGGCAGAAGGCTTTTAAATCTTGTTGATGTACGGAGTTTAACATAGGACTTCTGTCGCAGCATGGAGATGTGGCTGTCGAAAGTGAGTCCACTGTCTATTATTAGTCCAAGATTGCGGGCCTCACTTGATAATTTGACAGAGCTTCCTTCCAGTGTGATGTTGAAATTTCTATGTATTACTTTTTCTCGTTGATGTTTGGTCCCGATAAGAAGAGATGTTGTCTTGCTAGGGTTCAGAATTAATGCTTGCTCCCTCGACCATTTCATAATTGATGTTAGGTCACTGTTAATTTTATCTTGAGCTATTGCGGAGTCTTCAGGCTTAAATGACAGGTACAATTGAGTGTCGTCGGCAAATTGATGGATTTTGCAGTGGGCTACTAAATCTTGGACAAGTGATTTTGAATACAAACCGTAAACAATGTAATCTACATGCAAAAACGTTGCATAGAAAAACTTTAAACTGTGTCAGGAGATTTGTTTTCAATCGGTACGGAAACTGTGTAGTTTTAAATTCATTATGTGAGGTAAAAATAAAATCCAATCAACTTTGATGTAATAAAATATTCACAACTTGTTCAATAACTCGTCGTATGTATGTAAGTATTCATACATATTGCACTGTTTCACTGTTACATTGCACTAATACTCTTACACTGTTACTCAGTACTGTGTTACGCAGTACTAAGAGTACTACTTGAGCTGTTTTCCTATCAACATTAGATATTTATCACACATTTTAAAATATGAGGTTTTATACCTAATGTATTGTAGCAATTGAAATTAACCACGAGTCTAGTATTATAATAGATATAGCTCGAAATGTACCTGTTAAATGCATAACATTGTTTAAAATTTTCAATTCAGTGGATTTTCCTAATAAAAAAAACTTTTAATATGATTAAAATGTTTACTGAATGTATTCATGCCGAAGAACTACAACAATTACAACTTCTACGTTGACTCGTTGCATAGTTTTGCCTGGCGCGAGTCCAAAGCGCTTCATCGCTCAGTCGTGATTCAATATCAGTGATTTTGAATACAAACCGTAAACAATGTAATCTACATGCAAAAACGTTGCATAGAAAAACTTTAAACTGTGTCAGGAGATTTGTTTTCAATCGGTACGGAAACTGTGTAGTTTTAAATTCATTATGTGAGGTAAAAATAAAATCCAATCAACTTTGTTCACAAGTCTCGTTATTTTTATATGAGCTTTTGGAAGAATAGTTTTAATCACTAAAATATTATGTATAAACAATCTTTATTACATACGACAAATTTTCTCGACCTACTTTTATGATGCAATACCACGAGGGTTTGTAGACAAGAGCCGTTATACTTTCCATCGTGACAAAAACTATGATTAAATCTGTTTTATTCAGATTTTACATGCTCTTTGCTATGAACTTCATTCCTTGCCGTGCTAAATATTTTAATGGCTTCCCGCTATTTGTCTCTTAAAAGGTACCTAGAGCCAGAGGGTTCAATTAGTTTCCAGACAATCTCGGATAGCTTTTAACTGAAATGAAATGCATATTAACTCAGTATGTAAAGACGTTTTGGGTTGTCCTCTTCTCATTTTCCGCACTATGCAAATTAATTTAATTTATTTCTTATATAATTAAATTTTCTGAAGGTAAAGTTGGACACATTGTGCAAATTCAATAGCGAGTTGAATAATAAGACTGAGGGTCGGTTTTTCAACACACTTATTAATTTAAATATTTGATTATAGGATTCGATAGCCAAGACAAAATCCAGTTACATTTCTAGAGTTACTAAGAAACTATTAAACTTAATCGAGTGATAATACGTGACCATAAATATACCAAATTGGCTAAACTACTGCACCCAAAGTTGTAAGAATATTTTCCTCATTATACAAGTGATTCTGTCACGTAGCCTTTTTCACTTCCAATATATTCGATAACCGTTTGCTGGAATATTACTGTTTCAACAATTATCACACTTGAGATTCGCACGTGGTCTCATTTTCTTCGCAATAATAACTTTATTTATTACCAGCCCACAGTCCCCACTATTGGGGATGTCATCGATGAAAAATCCATTTTTGAACGATTGCAATAAAACACATCTTAAAGTAGAAAATAAACTACGCGACGTAGTTTTCTTCGCCTATTCATAACGAAGACATTGAGACCATGTGCAGGGGATTTAGAAAACAGTAGAACGTAACTGGCAACTCCTGAATTCACTTTTTCATTTGCCAATAGAAATACCTACCCAATACGTCAAATAACGAACATGGTTCGGTGTACTCTATTTTATTTCAAAATAGTGGATACTTACATCTGAAGAAAAACGAAAACCATTCAGAGAGAAGAAAATAACTTCTTTTTATTTTCGAATGTTTCATTCTGATTCTAGTCCAAGAACTGGCTGACGGAAAATAGAGAAATCCAAGAACGATGTTCCTTGCCAAAGGAAAGTTCAGCAACATTCACTTTTTCACTAGAGAATGAATTGTTCAAATGAATCTTTTCCCTGCAATTGGCATTTCCTGCCACAAGAACCTCGACTTGAAAATGGACTGACGAATTGAGAGCAAGGATCAACTTTAGCGATTTTCATTAAAAACTATTCGGCAATCGTTTGAAATTTTGCTCCCTGAAAATATATTGCGAATAGTTCCACATAATAGTATGGTATATAGTATCAATTAAATTTTGCTAATTACGTATGGACAACTTCCAAAATCATTACTATTACCTATAACTGTTTGAATCGTTTGAAATTGTACTCTATTGCCATGATAAAACGAACACATTCCTTTCCCAGTAGGAAGATCGTCGTGTAATTAATATTAATTAAATAACAAAATGAATCGTGTCCTACCTTTAATGAAGTCCACCGCCATCTCCAGGCCATAGGTGTCCTTGTCGCAGTCGTCCAAGATGTGCGCCCCGAGCGTGACATTGATGTTGTTGTCCGCGTTGAATCTGTCCAGTGTGTAGAGCATGGTCTCCACCGCCTGGATGCCGCCCTGGGGCATGATGGGACCACACGTGACCGAGTCCTCGCGCTCGTGCACCATCATCAGCCCGCCCAGGATCAGATCGCCCTCCACGACAGCCTCCTTCTTCACCGGCCACTTCACCTCGTCGTCGGTCACGTGGTACCGAACAGATCCGTACACGCTCCTGGCGGTCGTTGACTGAACGTCGGCTTTATCTCTGTAAAACAGACTGTAGTCGGTGCCCTTAACAACTTGTCCCTTAGTCTTAATGTCCTTCACTAAAGCAAATGTACTCTTCTTCGTTGCATTTCTCACGGTTGCAAGTGGTACATCAGCTTTAACACTACCGTAGCCTGTGTTGTTTGTCAAACGAATCTGATAGAATAAGTTCTTTGATGCACTTTGCTTTGTAGATACTTCAGCCTTTTCCTCCGAGAGAGAAAAGCGGCTGGTGTCCTTTGCAACACTATCGATAAACGTATCATGTTTCTTTGTCTCTCTTGCGTCTAGAATACTTTTAGTTGTAGTTTCCCTCGGAGTTGCCAGCGAGATATCAGCTTTATCAGTCGAGGAAATGTAGCTGCTTTCATTTGCCACGGAATCGTTACCGCGAATGTTTTTGGCAGAGTGAAGAATATTTTTTGCTGTTACTTCGGCATCGGTTGCCAGCGGAATGTCAGCTTTATTTGTAGTCGTTTTCACTGGAGCGTGATTCACGTCAAAATCTCTCGTGCTTTTCGTCGAACTTGGATTAATGTCACTTATCACATTTCCCGCAACTCGACTTCTATTTTCTTCGTCGCTAATTGAAATAGCTTCGCGGATCGACGTGTTTTCATAAGTGTCCGGAATGTTTGTGTAATTTAAACCACTCAACTCGTCTTCGTGCGGTGGAGCTGCGATAGAGACCTCCACGGCGCTTAAAGGAGATGGACTACTCGTCATCAAAGCCTCGTGGGAAACATTAAACCCTGCAGTGACGTCACTTGTATCGACACCTGTTGACACGTGGACCGAACTCCCGCGCTCTGAATTGTAAATAACTTCGTCTCCAACTTGCAAACTAATCAACTCCGCGCTAATATTGTTTGTCGGCGAGTTTGCGGTCTGCTTGCGAGATCCAACGGGATCAGCATTATCGAATTCCACGGGTTTGTGGAGACCCGGGTTCAAGCCACTCGATTGTGACGTCACGTTGTGTCCGAGAGTAAATAGACCGAGTCTCGTGCCACTTCCAGACAGGTTATTGCGTTTCGTTATCGCCCTTTTGAATCCCGCCTGAAGGTAGAACGTCGTTAATTCATTCGCAATTAGCTCGGAGCCATTAAGAAACTCAATCCCGTATTCATTCTCGGTTGGATAATTCGATGTAACATTCAAATCAGGCTCGGCGTCATTTTCCAGAGATGTGTTAACTTCCATTACCAGACCGTCGTCTAATGGAATACTGGTGATGTTTTTGTCAAAACCATCATCGTCGTCTGCACTTGCGCCATTCTCCACGTGATTCTGTAAACCGCTTGATGAAACTTGCAGGAAATTCCTGTCTTTTGAAAGTTCTTTGCTTGAGACTTCCACATCTTCCAGTTCGCCTCGCGTCTGGAAAGTCGCGTTGACGAGTTGTGAAAAACTCGCACTGCTCGAGAAGTTCGTGTCTTGTGTCGTGGTTCTGGATGTTGCCACTGCGGCGCGCGCGGCGGTGGCCAGAAGATAGAAGACGAGCGCCACGAGGAGCGTAGCCATCTTCACACTTTAGCTGGCAGCAGTGGCGTGATGTTGCATGGCAATGACGTCACACTTCAGTTGGCAGCAGTGACGTGATGTTGCATGGCAATGACGTCACTCGCAGACCTCCAAACAGAGAAATAAGTTTAAGATCCATTACTTCATTAGTTTTACATTTCTCGGTTCTTTGAGGTGACTCAGTACCCGAAGAACTCTATGCAAATGATTAATTAGTATTTAGTATACACTTACGAAAACGCAAAGCGTTTTCGTGCCCGACACATACTGACCACATAGGATGAGCAAAGTTATGACAGTAAGCGATGAAAATGTAGATAAAGGTTCAATGCATATGTCACCTCGGTCTTGCTTTTTCGATATTCATAACCGTTTGTTAAATGGTCATTTATATTTTGTATTTCGCTCGAAAACCGCTCCAAATCGCTTTTGGCGGGAAAAAATATATGATCGGCCTTAAGACATTTGATAGCACATAGAAAGAGTGGGAGATATTAATTACTACCGCCATTTTGGTTTGGAAATCAATTTCCCATAACTCTTTTGTCAATTTCGTATGTCCAAAACATTTACATAGATGACTGCAAAAATATCAGATATTCAAGCAGTTTGTTTTGAAGAATTTCAAATCACAAATGATTGCGTAGGAGTCCGCAGACGGTTACGTTGTGACTTTGTAATTTGCTGCAGCATTTCAGAGCACTTCAAAGTCTTCTATCATTTGTTCATGTACAAGTTTTAGGTAGTTTGAACGAATTCTTGAAATCAATGAGTCTATATGCTCAGATGGTTCGAAAATATTATGTATTTCCTGGATGAAGCAGCATATTTTTTTTCAGGGAACACTATAACGTAAGAAAACATTTGATTGATTAAAAAAAAATTCAAACCGACGACAGAGGGAGAGTATATTTTCAAGTTTTCCCGGCAAGAATAACATCCAGAAACCAATTCACTTATCCACATTGAACGGTTCAGTGTCTGCAATGTAAAGAACAAATTATTTTTCGACTAAATTATTATGTTTTTTTAAAATTTTAAACTAATATTAGGTATCTGATTTTAGTTCATTTTATTAACTAGCTTGAGAGACATGTGTGTTAAAAAATTTATGTATCTTCTCTAGTATGAACAGTATTTGAAATAAACGTTCCTAAAGATGGGATATAATGATTTTGAGAAAATCGTGTTCAAAGTTACATGCAAACATTAGATTCTAATAGGAGACCATCGCTAGATTTACTTTTGTCAAACTACTCATATTTAAACTTTAATACAACAAAATCGATCAATCTTCAATATAAAAAATTAAAATATAAATAATAAATATATTTTCTATTCCTTCATGTTACACTCCCCATAAATATAGGTAGGTACACCCAACAAATCATAAAACGGTATTTGAACGAAACAGATTGGCTTCTGGTCAGGTTCCTTGACAATCAATCCTTGTTATTATCAATGAAATCAGAGCTCACCTACTAGAGGTAGATGACGAGTAAGCATACTTCATCGGATGATGCCATCACATTTTTTCAGGCAATCCATTTCTTTCAAATACCGTTTTATGAATTGTTGAGTGTACATGAACGATCTAAAACGGAACAGATTCTTTAGAGAAATAATCTGAAGTATTTTGAACACAACTGTTCAAATTGTAAAGCGTATAGTTGAAAGGATGCAGTAGTCACTTCGTTTGAAAGGTACATATGTGTTACTTGCAAAGAAGGTATTGCAGCAATCGATTCAAAGAATGTGCTCGATATATCATCCCCATAGCCGGAGTCCAATTCATTCAGCTGGCACGTGCAAAGCTTTCGGCTTCTTTGATCCACGAAAACTGGGTTAAACGCTCTGTTACACGTGATCAAATCTTTAAACTCCTGTTGGCAATGGATTTCAAATATACGCGATGTTCTGTTCAAAAGTTCCAATGTGCAGTTGATGTGGAAGAATTTTCCAATGGAACATACTCTTTTCCTCCATCGTAGAGGTCTTAAAAACCTACACTTCCTTTGCGCAGTGACTCGTACTCGCAAATTTATTGGTCGGTCTACTGTAAAAGCAACTGAAATCGGGTTATGGTTATTCCGCTTAGTTTTACGATTGGATTTCTGCTTTTCTCAATCCATTGCGTCTGCTATGTATTATTACTTATAGTTCAGGAACGGCGGTTTATGGTTGTTGCCAATTGTCCAAATCAACTGTATAAAATATAGCGGAGCATTGAAAAACTGGACCTAAATGTTTTATTTCTCGGTTATTTAAGTATCTGGTACTTCAGTTGCTAAGTAATTTTAAGTGCTTTAAATTGGTTGCTGCCATGAACAAATACCTCGTCAGCTGTTTTAATTTAACAAAGCATTGCTAGTATGTCAATATATATTTAAGTCATAGGCCTTCTCTCATATTTTCTGATTATAACGATTTTCTTTGATGAACGGAAATGTTGGAGGCAAAGTGAGTTGCAGAATCAATAATTGATTCTTTCCGTGCAATAGTTTGGTCGATATCGTGTTTTACCACTGGTCACGTGGTATCGCTGGAACAGCCTTAAGCATGAAAGATTCATCAGGCAATCAGACGGGCATCGTCTTTGAAATATCCATTGTCTCGAGTCAGAATTAATTGGTTATCGATTGATGTAAAATCTCTGGGGGCTCATCTTCTTGACGTCATCAAGAAGACCGCACAATTAACAGCCAATTAAGACGGACTCAGTGTCTCTTGACAGACGTGCGCGCGCATCATTGTCAATAGGGTCCGTGGGCTCCAGGGGGGGGGGGGGGGGGCAATCATAAAATCATAGTAGAGTTGAAAAAAGAGATTTAAAGTGAGTTTTGAGAGGGTTTTTGTCGGTCTTTATTCTTCTACAAGAAATTCCCAACGGGGTGATTTTTAGATTACCAGCTAATAAAAAATTAGTTTATAGCGCTAAATTGACCCACTGATTTTTTCATAATGTATTAAACCTGTATTCATAGTTTGCACGAGCTTCTTTTGTTTTACATCAACAATGTAAAAAAAAGTATATTTCCGGCCATTTTGATGTACGTCAGGGAAACTAGATGGTTCATACTCTGCCTCTCTCTGACCCATAACATAAACATGTTTTTATATGGAGCAAAGAGAGATAGAGTATGAACCATCTAGTTTCCTTGACTATACAGCTGTCAAGTCGATTTAAACTAATTATTATCGGTTAGTCGAAGATATAGTTTGTAAGTGAGTGGTTTTATAGCTATAAGAACTTCTTCTGCAGCCTACAATTGCACAGGTAACCATAAATACTATTAAAAATATACTGAAAAACAGACTGACAGCCGTTCTGACAAGTTACACCAAGATGGCCGCCGCGCAACAATGAGATGATGTCACGTGCAAACTATGAATAGAGTGAATTGGGCGGAATAGGAAGATTTATTCGCGTTGGGGTGGCGCTCCTTGACCAAACTTCCATAGTTCATTTTTTTTTTAAATATTCTTGATACAGTTTCAGCATGACGACATATCATTGCGGCCCCCCCCCCCCCTCCACCCCCCCTCCCCCCGCCACCCAATGATACTGGTGGGCTCATCGAAGTGCCTTCTGGAATCCCGCGGAGATGAAATTACATTCTTTACATTAGACTTCACTGCCGTCTGAAGTTGATTCTTCAAGTTCACGCCGCGGAAATTCCCTTAATTAACAATGTCTCGCATAATTTCTGATAAAAATGTGTTAATTAATTTCATTTCAAGTCAGCCCTTTTGCGCGGAGCACGGACCCATTATTTCCAATATCTTCTGCTCGCATTCCGGCGTTGCAGTAACGGCGAGTCTAGAACCTTGTAGAGAACAGTCGTTAGAACTTAAATTAGATGAAAGTTGGCACAATTCTATGAGTCTTCGAAACAACAAGGCCACAACCACCTCCTTACCACCATATATTAGGTAAGATTGAAGGAAGCGCGTGATTCGTCAATGTTTGTTGCTGGGTTTTGTCTTTACGCTAACAGAATCTAAGAAAAATAAGATATTAGCTCTGCGCACATTTTAAGGTAGACTAAATAAAATATAATGACACACATTTACCTAAAGCTTGAAACATAGAGGTAAAAAGGCTTGAAATACACACTAAAAATCTAATTTTTTCACATTCTTTTTAAGTCAAAACTGAAATACCACCCTTTACCTTACTGATTCACCATCGTCATCGTCATCGTCATCGTCATCGTCATCGTCATCAACATCGTCATCGTCATCGTCATCGTCATCGTCATCGTCATCGTCATCGTCATCGTCATCGTCATCGTCATCGTCATCGTCATTGTCATCATCATCATCCCGTCGCCGTTAACCTATGTGCAGAACAGTGCGACGTTCAACACCACCGTCCTACCGTCCTGATGACAGTTGGTTGTGAATGCAGTAATATGACATGAGTAACAAAGAAAGTCAATACGCCAGAAGGTATAATGTTCAGAAGCAATCAACAGCTATTGTTCACCTTCCAGCCATTCACAATGACACTTCGTTGTTATGGACTTTGTACACATTCAGTTTCCATTAACTGAGGTGATCCATGCGACAAATTACGGAACTAATTTCAAGACCTCGTGTTTAAAGCGAAACTTTGGTCATCTTGAACTTTGCCTCTGGTCTTGTTTACTTGTAATTACTTCCTCTGGCGAACTACTAGCAGTGATTCACAAATCCATTGATCTTATCATTAGCGCAGATTTCTACTTATAAAGACGCACATACTGATGAAGATTCTGCTTCGAAATAATTGTATCCTCCAATTTATGATTCTCTCTCATTTATTGTTGACACAAAGTTCCCCAAATGGAATGTGACTTTATGTTTACAATTCAAGTCATAATCAGACAATTCCTTTGTTCAAGCTGACATTAGTACCTACTCAGACTCAAAAACTTCCTGGCAATTTTATTTCAGTGACAATATGGCATCTATAAACGTTATGATAGGTTTGTTCGTCATTTGGCAACCATAACATTCCTAGTTGACTATCACTCTGCAGAACACTATTGGCCAGTAACGTCGAAGCAAATTGGCCTCATCTGTTTACATTGCCATTTTAAAATGCCCACTTTCATGTTAAATGCTTGGGATGGTAACAGCCATTTAAATATAGACGGACCTTCTAAACTAAATTGACCATATTTACTAAATGATTCCCAAAACAGCTTTCAGGTTATTTTGCAATCTGGCTATCTATCCAGGTACCAGTGACAGTATTCGTCAACTAACTACTAATGTATTCTGCAAAAAATGGGATTAAGAAGATGAATACCAAATGGGGGTTGGTACAAACCGATTATGGTTATATTTTCGAAGGCGACCTTGAGGAATCAAACATTTTGTGGCTTTTTTCTGGAATCTATATTATCTATAACTTCGAAAGAATTAAAGATGCTTTCTTCCCCAAGTATTTAGTTTGGATTTTTATACTGATAAAACTAATATGTTTGTAAAGTTTAATGAAATAATAGTTTGTGAAAAGTCTTATTAGTTTATTCGAAAGAATTGTCCGTCAATTATTAATTTAATCTTTTTGAAACACATTTTCCCAATTGATTCGCCGATCATCTTCTGGTGAGCAAATAGACTCAGTAAACGATTACATTCTTCTAAGCCACCGGTCTTCGAATTGTGACCATAATATCTCGTATTAGATGGATTACAACAGCGATAGTAAGGATAGTAGCGATTTGTACATCTCGTAGATCACTTGGAAAATCCCTAATAAATCTACCAAACCGAATTTGAAAGTTTCTAATATTCTTCCCTCCTCACTCTCTTCCATACATTAAAAAAAAAAAAAATGGAAAGTGCGATACACAAGAGCGATTCGCTGCATGTCACTGCAAATCTAAGGTATCATCCTGACACAACAGGATAAGTTCTCCGTACAAAATCAAATAATAAGTTCTCTTTAATTGTCTTTAATTCCAAATATTACGAAAGTCTATATTTCTGATCGTTACACAGACGCGTAAGAGCGGTTTGCATTATGGTGGGGGGGGGGGGGGGGGCGCAGATTCCCAGTACAATTTTGTATTGACGTGACGTTATACCATGTAAATGGTCAAAAACAAAACAAAATAATCTAATCTAATCAAGCCCTCTGGGCGTACTTAAAAATTTAAAACAATTTGATTCTGGGATTCTAAACCGCACAAACTGCATTTTAGGGACCCTAATCTTAATGTTTAAAAGTGAATGCTGTGATAGACTCCCCCATTTCCTACGCGCCTGATCTCAGACTGTTCTAACGCCCGTCTCACTACCAACTGACTGCAGACGCTGGCGCAACCTCCCGGGCTAATAGTGCAGTCACTCCACTAATGTTTCATCAGATTTCATCACGTCGTCTAGGAAGTTCTGCAACTGTGAATTGATTCTAAAATAGAATGATTTCATTTCAGTTGTGTTTTTATCGTCGCACAGTTCTGCAGCCAGGCTAAAGGCGACGGATGAATGATGATGATGATGATGATGATGATGATGACGATGACGATGACGATGACGATGACGATGACGATGACGATGACGATGACGATGACGATGACGATGACGATGACGATGACGATGACGATGACGATGACGATGACGATGACGATGACGATGACGATGACGATGACGATGACGATGACGATGACGATGACGATGATGAAAAAGTAAGGAAGGACGGTGGGAAAAAGACAGTCCTGGCCTATCAATACGATACCTAATCAGCATTTTTTTTCTATTTTATGAAACAACTAAAAATATACAATAAAAGACGGCCGCTGGAATAGATCCCGGGACCTCCGAAGGGTTGAGCTCTGAGCTTTCGGCTGAGTTAAATTGCTCCGACAAAATTACCTAAAATTATAAGGTATTTTAAAAAAATCACTAGTTTCTTAAATGACCTATTATAATAACCTGATTCCCTATTTCGATGTAATCCGGTTCAATGCAATGTCAATCTAAACAGGCGTGAATCCGTTTCCATCATAAATCGGGAATTTAATTGTTATTGAATGTGTTTCAAGAATGAATTTAATTCTCACAAGTCCATCAATAATAGTTAGTATTTAACTAGATGGAAATCCGATCAAGCTCTAATTTCCTCAGCTCTATGTTGATCTTTCTCATTGCACAATGGCGTCAACGACCGATGTGCGATGTTCAGCCGCCATCTTGACTCTGTATCAACACGAGAGGTCAACAGTCGGTGTTCCCTGGAGAATGTGGGATAAAAGCAGGAGCTGATGACACAATATCCCCTGTATTCCGCAAACAATGTGAACAAACATTCTGGGTTATTCAATCATGCTCTATTATGCTTTTGAGGAATTCAATATAAAGTTTGCTTTCAATAAATAAAAATTGTGTACTCCATGCATTTTCTCTCTTCCAGACATAAGTAAATTGCAAGCGGTATTCGAAGTATAATAATAACTACTCTCTAGGAACTGCACCAGACGTCAAACAAATAAAACCAAGGCACAATATTTCGCGGATCCTACTCCCGTCTTCAGGTGCAAACTCAGTTTCAAAGTTTGCACTAAATACTGTGTCTAGGTTTTATATGTTTGACGTCTGGTGTAGTTTCTAGAGAGTTATTTTGTATTAAATCAATATACCCAGGAGGTATTTTCTAGAAGGTTTTTCCAATTCCATTCTGATGGAATTCGGTCACGGCCAAAAGGATTAACATTGCATGGAATCGAATTCCATCATAATTGGGAATTCAAAAGTTCTAGAATTGGGCTCCAAGTACAGTTTCGTTTATTTAAAGGTATTCGAAGTATGATTGTCTGAAAATTATTTTATCGCACCTTCAGAAGCAGTCAAAGCTAACTTGGCATCTAGCTATAGGTGAGCTCTCATTTCATTGATAATAAAATTGATCGATTGTCATGGAACATCATATACCAGTCGTTTAGAATTATTCGCATACCGTTTATGTTTTGCCGAGTGTACCTACACTGAGTTCCTACATTGTGGATGGTCTGAAGTGGAGTTTTTCAAAATGCAAAATTTTTGTATCATATTCTGTGCTAAAGTCAATATGTCTAGTTATTTTTATGTTTTTGCACTAACTGCATTTTGAAAGTGAGATCAAATCATTTGGATTTCTTATGTCACACTGGATGTAAGATGAAAAACATACATTTCAATAGAAAATATAAACAACTTTACAAAACTATGTACACTCGACAAAATCATTAAAATGTATTTAAATGATATTTATTGGCTGAAAATAATTTGATGGCATCATCCGATAATTTCTATGATAACTCTTCATCTAAAGTCCCTGATTTCATTGATAATATACAAGGATTGATTGGCAAAGAATCCGACAAGCAGCCATTTCGTTAGTCTCAAATACCGTTTTGTGATTTGTTGAGTACACGTGTCTAAATAACGGCCGAATGACTTTGCAGGATTTATATTAAAGTATATGAATATTCAACTATTTCATGTGACATTTGATGCGAGCTGTTTAAACAGTCTCATCTAAATGTCAAATCTGATTATGTTTGACGTTTATCTTTCTTTCTTGTCGTCCTCGCTCATTAGATGCAAGCGCCGGCAGCAGACAGAAATGTTTACTAATTCTAGCAGGAGCCAATCAGACTTACACAAGTTTAAAAGATTTAAACTTTCGTTCTGCCTTCGAATCAACTTTTGTAGGTTGACATAAGTAGGCACTTCTGTGATGAGTGGAGGCATTGCAGGTGCTGCAAGCGCCGGTCGTTGGAGAAATGAGAATTATATCAAGTGTTTCATAAGTGGGCGTAGCTCTGTTAGGATGTTCACATTATCAGTCTGATTGTATATAAGTTGTTTATTTTCATTTGCTCATGCATTGGTAAAATAGACCCTGGTTTTGCAACAAATCCAAAAGTAGGTAGGTATGCTCAATCTGGAAAGATAAAAACCAAACCCGTGAACCAATGGGCTTGTTCACTGCCATTTGCTCTCACTAGGATCGCTAGCATCGGATTAGCTTGGGCAGCTTCGTTGGGCCAAGATTAGTAACATTTTCCTTAGTAACCAAAATGTCCGTGGGATGGCGCCAGTGGTTGGGTAACATCTTTGGTAGTAACTAAAATGAGTTTTGAATGACCAATTTATGTATTGATAGTCTTTGGTAGTCTGTTGTAATCTCAAATACATTTAAAAATGTAAATTACAGTGTCCTACGTGCATAATATCTTTGTAAAACGAAATGTCATCATTGACCCAACACAAATTCCATATTTTCAAATTTTCGTCATCTTGCCGCGTTATAATCTCTGCCCAGTAAATAGTTTTCACATGAAAACAAGATACGACTTCAGGCTACATCTTTGTACTATGTACATTTTTTGTTTTTTGTTTTTTCTGTTAATTTTTGGGTCATTTTTAATAATGTAAACACTCTGTGCCGTAATTATTTGTACCGGAAATCGAAGCCGGAAATGACGTCATTTTGTTACCCATCTCGGCCTAAAGTCGGATTAAAGCACGTAACATAGTGGCGCCATCTATGCTGAGCTTTGCGTGAACAAGCCCATTGATGTCAAAAGTGAATAGCATATTTCTCGTTGATATTCTGACGTTACTTTGAATATTTATTAAAATTATTTTTATAACTCGTCCAGATATAAATGAAAAAAGTCATCATATACGACAAATCAAGAAAGTAAAAACTAATTTATAATCTAAAAAATATAACAATTATGCACTTATTGTAACAAGCAGTGCTTGTAGCATTTTACAATCATTATTATTTTAATTAAATTTGTCCACCCATTTCGTCTCCAATTAAAAAGTGTCTTTAACAAGAAGCATACACGATCGCTCTTGCAGCACACTAAATCCAACTTGATGCTCTAACTTTAACGATTTCAGTCAATATTTCCCTAGCTGTTGGAAGTAAGCGAAGATAACAGAACTCAAACTCAAGTAATATTAATTAATATTACTTTAATTGGTTCAATTTAATGGAATAATTCTAGACAAATAAACAAGAGATGTGGGCCAAAATAGACCAAAGGTTCAGAAGCTCTTTTCTGTCTCCCAGCTATCAAAAAACCATTAAATAGAGCAAGCAAAGTTAATACGTCTAAGTAGTGAGTGTGGCCTCTAAGAGTTTTTTAATAGACTTTTATCAATATCTTCTACCACTGTAATTGATAAGTAAATAATGCTTTGTACGAGTATTCATAACAGTTCAATGAAAATAATTCCATAGTTTCGAATGGTGTATTAGTTTTATTTTGTTTAACATATGTTCAGTGCCATATTTTTACTAATTTTCGGGCACTAAACGTCTGTAGGACAAAGTAAATATAATAAACCATTCCAAGCTATGGATTTATTTTCATTGAACTGGTCTGAATACTCGTACAAAGCCTTATTTTGTTAACAATTTCATTGGTAAAAGATATTAATAAAAATCGATTAAAAACACTTCAAATTCAAACTCACTACTCAGCCGTTAAGGTGATACTAGCGCTCGGCCGTTTTAGAAAATTGAGAGAGAAAAATTGTTTCATAAGTGGGTGTTACTTTGATAGAATGTTCACATGATCAGTCTGATTGTATATTAGTAGCCCTTTTTAATTTTTGCTTATTGCATCGTTAATTATTAGGTGCCGGTTATTCAACAAAACCGCGCAAAACGATGAAATTTGCGATACGATTGGAGACCAAACCCGTAAACCAATTGATCTCAAATTTTAATCATGATTAGATGAAAGACAAATTTAGGGTTATCCCTTGGCACATTTTTGAAATTTAATTTTATACGAAGCCCAGGGAGACGAGAAAATAGCTAATTTTTCACCAAAAATCCACTAATTACGAATTAACGAAACAAAAAATTAAAAATGTACCCAGGGATAACCCTTAGTTTGTCTTTTATCTAATCACGATTAAAATTTCAAATAATTTGGTCTACCCATTTCGTCTCCAATCGTATCGCTAAAAAGTGTCTACAAAAATCAGCAAATTCGCTCGCGCTTGCAGCACCTTAACTTCTTAATCTTTGAACGTAGCTATGGTCCGAAGTGTTCTTTACTTTTCAACTAATCCGGTATTAGAGTCTTTATAACCACATTGTTTGACAGCTTCATTCGACGAAACTCCCTGAACTCAGTCAATCGTAATTGAAACTTTGTCAAATTGCACGAACTAGACCGGAACAACTGGCAGTGAATACAATGCACCCCTGTATTTCAGATCAAACGCTGTCGGCAACTGTGACGCTAGTTATATTGTATTACGTCTGGTTGGAGTCCATTGACAACTTTAATTGGGTTATTTGAACGGAAACAATGCTTTGAGTTTGCTTTCAAGCACGACACAATTGTTGATACTTCGAAATATCGCGATTCAGCTCGGCGATTACATAGTGTGAACTATTTTATTTCAATGTTTTCAAAATGTTTACCAAACTTAGTAACCAGAGGTTGTGAATGGATCTGACATTTCAGTTAACTACTTTTTATTGTGAAATATGGTTTTTGCTGATAACCTCAGATAGGTAGATGTGAATAAATACCAACTACAATATGAAAATATTTTCCTTGAGTGGGATTCGAACCCTCGACCTTCCGATATTCAGTCAGATGCTGTAACATTTTGTTGCTTTCCAGGTGCTGCAAGCGCGAGCGATTTTGCTGCTTTTTGTAGACACTTTTTGCGATACGATTGGAGACGAAATGGGTAGGCCAAAATTATTTGAAGTTTTAATCGTGATTAGATAAAATACAAACTTAGGGTTATCCTTTGGTACATTTTTAATTTTTTGATTCGTTAATTAGTAATAATTAGTAGATTTTTGGTGAAAAATTAGCTATTTTCTTGTCTCCCTGGGCGCCGTATAAAATTAAATTTCAAAAATGTGCCAAGAGATAACCCTAAGTTTGTCTTTCATCTAATCATGATTAAAATTTGAGAGCAAGTGGTTTACGGGTTTGGTCTCCAATCGTATCGCAAATTTCATAGTTTTGCCCTGTTTTTTTTGAATAACCGGCGCCTAATTAACGATGCAATAAGCAAAAATGAGAAAAAAAAGTGATTCTAATATACAATCAGACTGATCATGTGAACATCCTGTAAAAGTTACACTTACTTATGAAACATTTTTTCTTTCTCAATTTTCTAAAACGGCCGAGCGCTAGTATCACCTTAAAATTGTATCATTTTGTATTCTCATTACGATGTTGACTTTGTCATCCGTTTGATTAGGACACACTTTATGCGCCAAATAGTTGATTGAATTTTCATAAATTTTCAAACTTTCTGATTCAAATAACTATTTTGATTTTTGGGCAATATAAATGCGCAAATAAGCGACTCAAGATTTCTGGCAACTCATTTGTTTTTACAGTTCGTGTTTCCAAGTGCAATAAAAAAATAAACAATTACAATGGACCACTAGTCATTATCTTGCTATGTGACATCACGAATAAAACAGATGACAGAAGGATGTGGGCTGTGACCGTCAAGAAGGCTGTGACAGCACAGTAATCAATAGTAATCAAATATCTAATTAATCCATTTTGAACTTCAACTGTCTTTCCCCACACATTTGATTGGCTGTTTCTCCCACTATATGGACAGTGCTGCTCTAGTGTGAGTAAAGATAACTATTATTCTACATTGACTCCTCCCATCACCATTGGTCCATTGAAAAGTAGTTATAAATTTACTTTTGTAGCCATAACAAACAACTAGGTAGAGCAGATATTTTCCAACATTTCACTTTCTCTTACAACACTCGCCTATAATTATTCACTCCGTATTAGCATGAACACAAATAGCATTGTACCTACTATGAATACATTCCTCAGTCATGAGCATGATAAATTAATAACATTTCGTTTAGCATATTTAAACAGTGTGCTTTCTGCATTCTGACAACGTATTTGTTATGATCAATAGCAATAGTTATGCTTTTGTTCGGTTTGTTTTCATTGAATGTGTGTTTGCAATCATTGTGAATAATTTTGATATAGTGCACTAATGGTGATCAGATATCAGATTATCCAGGGTGCGAATTGATGGGTAGGGGCGTGGGGGGGGGGGATTTCCTCTCTCTGGTTTTCTCATCCCCGGCTCTGCTTCCCAATAAAGCATCCCAGGGGGGGATAGAATCACCCCCTCTCTGTAAAATGTTGACTTTTAATCTACGAATACTGATTTCACTTTAAATTAAAAGCAATTCCTCTTTTATAATGCCATTGTCGTGATGAAAAAGGGCTCCAAACAGTGTACAAATTCAATATTGAAATTCAAAATTTCCCGGGGCTATGCGCTCCGGACCCGCATGGTGCTAGGGGGCCTTCCCCCCAGACCCTCTCCCTTGTGTTCGTGGGCAATCGTATTTTTTTACTTTGCTTTTCCCAACATTCTCTAAATTTTTATTTTCCTTTCCCCCCCTCTCTGAAAATTGAACAATTCGCACCCTGAGATTATCATTCAGTAAAGCGAATCGCAATATTTAAATCGTTTTCCTGTGAAACTGAGAGAGCGTTCTTGCTAGAAGCCAATAGGTACTGAATCTTAAGTGAAGAAGTAAGTGTCGATCGTTACTTCGTTTGATCAACAATGCGAAAAGAACACAGAAAAAGGAACGGGATTCGACCTATAGGGCGTAATAGTGAAAATGCAAAAGTTTTTAATGCAGTCAATGCAAAATACAGTTTTTCGAAATAACAACATTGGGGTAACACACTATTTTGAATCTCAAAAGTGTAAATTGTCATTTATAAATATAAAGTTTATATTCATTGAACATTTTAGTGGGAAAACAGAATTTCCTGTCGAATTATGTCGTTTTTATTGTAGCATTGGCAACATCATTGTTGGTTCATAAAAATAACATCACCCGATGTTCACGTGATGAAAGGAATACCGTTTCCCACCAAAATTTACACATAATTTAAATTTCATATATTTTACTGCAAATTTACACTTTTTAGTGAAAACGTAGTGCTTAAAAACAAATGTGTTTTTATTTTGTATTATTCGAACAAATAAGCAATACGTGATGGAGCCACTTCTGGCAGGAAACTTTTTAGATGCACTTTTTTATTTTGATGTTCGTGTTTCCATATGGCAGTGAAAAAGGAGAAACAAATGAAATTTTGATTTAGCTACAAGTTTACTTTTTCAGCCATAACAAACAACTAAAGCAAATTTTATATGATTTATTTACATAAATAAACCCTTTATATCCTCCATTATTCCCCTTATGGATAGTACCAAAGAATCCACCAGAGGTCAGTCGTGTTCCTTATTTTCTCGAATAGTGTATAATAAATTCATTCATATTATGTATTTCTCGTTCTATTCATATTTTGAACTAAGCTTCCATGACGACTATTTATCACGGAATAATTGTCACCTATCAAGATCTTACCCCCATAATTTCAATAAGTTCATCCTGCTTTGTCCCTTGATGCATCTCCAACGGATTAATTAAAGCGGAACACCACCTCGTGTACATATTAAACAACACTGGCGACATCTGCATATTGTGTTTGACCTAGAAACTCGCGAGACGTGAATCCGAGTCACGAAACGACCGCCATTACTCGCCTCCCTGACCGTGATGACTAATCGTTTCCGCAACAATATCAAGCAATTTCATTAACACCACGTGTATGCAAATTAAAATTAGACTTGGCTAGATGCCAGCGAAATTAAATGCAATGCAGCTCGTTGGGTTTTGTGATTATGTCTTTGAAGACTGTAAACGCTGCATTACATGACAGCGAGACTTTGTCATAAATTGTCTTTGTCTGGGAATTAATATGACGTCATAATCATGTATTATGATTTCCCAAAGCACATCCCTTCATATCATCCTGACTCCATGGAAGTTTTCCACAGAATCCTATATACTGATAAAATGTTGCATTTTTTTTTGATAGAGTTTTAAGCGTAAGATAACAGAAAGAAAATTACCTATTGTATACACTGTGATTGATGAAAACCTGCCAAACTAACAAACAAAGCAAACTCTACATTTTCTTTTTGTCTGATAATCTTCCGCGAGGTAATATAATCGTAATTTTCTTTGTACTTCCGTCAAAGAAAGAATTTCTCGGGGAACAAGCATGAAAGCGTGAAGAGTTCAAGACAATATTACATCATCTTTTGCGCTGCAAACTCAAACTTCTTTACCATTATTACATTTAGCTCTCGGAAACCATAGTTATTATTTAAGTTGGAATTCACTTTGTTGACGTTATGTTCAAGAAGTATTATACATTAGAAGAGGAAGTCAAACGTTCACTAGTGGTAGTTGAAAAGTGACGGCATACGAGAAAGTTGTGATTGAATTTGTGGTTTCTTGACGAAACTTTGGCCCACTTTCGAAGTTCTTCGTTGGATTAATGCGTCTGCTAAGAAGTTCTTTGAATCACATTAAGGAATTGTGGGATTGGACCAATTTATTAAGAAATATAAAATTAAAACTACATTAAACTTAGAGCTAAAATCAGTTAGTTCAATTGTTCCCAACACTCTGTCACGATGGGATGTGTAACTATAACTACGGGTGAATAATTATTTCAGTTGAGCTAGTCGAGGGATAATACCGCGATTACCGCTAGGGAGAAAATCAAGAGCGATTAAGACCTTCTATTTTTTTTTAGTGTGCAAACCTTATGGAAACTGGATATTTTACATACGAATTTTAGACAATCAAATTTTTTTGATTTTACGATTTTTTTTTATCAAAGAGCTTTATTCGAAGTATGCGATTTCACCTTTATCTCAAATTCGATTATTTTGTGTTAAGTTTTGAACCTTATAACTGTGGTACAGTTTTAAAGCAAATTTTGTGGTGCATCTCCAAAACCCTAAATTTTGCATGAAAGTTAATTAAAATTAAATTTAGAACATAACTTTTAGATCAAAACTAAAAAAAATATTAATCATGTCCTAAGAGCAATTCATAATCTATACAAATGTGTAGCTTCAACATCTGAATGTTAGCACTACACTTAGGGAATTTCATAGGATCTTCCAAGTAATTGTTTATGCAATACAACTTTAAACATCATCAAATTACTTTTGCAAACAGTTTTCCTGGCAAAGTTGCATAATAATTTCCCTCACGTTCCATTCCGCTTCATATTTCTATGAAACAACTTCACATTTTCATTATCGTTTCAAGTTTTAATCATGGATCCATCACATTGGAACTTCAAACAGGTATTTCTTCTTCTGTTTTTCTCATTTCCTTTGAGAAACAACGAGACTTCAGGAGAGAAAATATAAAAATTAATACTCTTGAAGTCTTGTAAATCGGCTCTAATGGATTACACCCAGATAGAAAAAAACATTTTAAGAGTCGGCTGTACCTACGTAAATGTGATCATCGGAGATAATTGAGCGAGCGTAGCGAGCGTCACCACGGTACTCTTATGGCACTTTCTCTGTGTGTTTTTTTTTTTTTTTTTTTTTTTTGTGTTCACTGCCCAGGTCAAACCGCACAACCAATCGATCTGAAATTTTGTACACATACTAACGTAATCTATGCGATCCCTGGGATCTTTTCTGAACGAGATCCTGTGATTGGTTCAAATTTTATAAAAATTATCTTTTGATTGGTTGGTTCGATAAATTTGAAATTTAGCAAAGTCATTGCAACCAACATTGTACCCAATCAAAAAAAAATTCAGCCAAATCCTCCAATTGGTTCAAATTTGAAGCCATTTTTCCTGTGATTTTTGAAATTTAAACTGGAACCGATTGACCGACCAACTAAAAACTTCGCATGGTCATTTGTACCAACATTTAAGGTATTTTTGCCAATTTTCACTCTAATCCGTCGTTATTTTCAAAAGTTTTTGTAATTTTAGGGACATTTTGCGTGTTGGCTGTCAAATTCACGGTGACTTCGAATCTTCAGTTCAAGGCAAGGTTTTTAGAGCAGAAAGTTTTAAACGATATGAAACTAATAATGTTAATAGAATCAGCGGTATATGCTCTGTACATTTTATTGGCAACGTTTCGCCGACGAGGCAGTCGGCTTCTTCAGGCAGGACTTGACTACTTGACAAGGGTGCTAACAAAGAAAGAAATATAAAATGTTTCCACAAAATTACTACAACAGGCTATACAACAGGCTATATAGACTATATAAACAAAACAACAGGCTATATAAAAATAGCCTGTTGTAGTAATTTTGTGGAAACATTTTATATTTCTTTCTTTGTTAGCACCCTTGTCAAGTAGTCAAGTCCTGCCTGAAGAAGCCGACTGCCTCGTCGGCGAAACGTTGCCAATAAAATGTACAGAGCATATACCGCTGATTCTATTAACATATCAATAAATGGCTCTGAAACTAATGTTAACAAACTAATAATGACCGTTCAACAGATTGATCTGATATTGTGTACACACACTACATATCATATCATATGGGTGGTCCCAGGTATATTTTTTGAACGAGATCTTGTGATTTTTGAAAATTAACAAGGAACCGTTCAATCATAAAGGTTTAATCGATCAACTTAAAACTTAGCAAGGATTGGCATCAATATTTGTGGAGATTTTTTATACAAGTCTGTGACGAAACTAAAGAATTGTTGGCTTTTAATGACATTCGATAGACATAATTTCGGTTCGAGGTGTTGCGTGTATCCGTGCTCGCTCATCAACGCGTTACACAGAGCGTTTTCCTAGTTGAGCGAGCGTAGCGAGCGTCACCACGGTACTCTTATGGCACTTTCTCTATGTGTTTTTTTTTGTGGTCACAGCCCAGGTCAAACCGCTTAAGCAATCGATCTGAAATTTTGTACACATACTAACGTAATCTATGCGGTCCCTGGGATCGTTTTTGAATGGGCTCCCGTGATTGGTTCAAATTTAAAAAAAAATATCTTTCGATTGGGTGTTTCGATCAATTTGAAATTTAGCAAAAACATTGCAACCAACATTGTACCCAATCATAAAAATTTTCAGCCAAATCCTCCAATTGGTTCAAATTTAAAACCATTTTTCATGAGATTTTTTACATTTAAACTAGAACAGATTGACCGATCAACTTGAAACTTTGCGTGGTCATTGGTACCAACATTTTAGATATTTTTGCCAATTTTCAGTCTAATCTGTCGTTATTTTCAAAAGTTTTGTCATTTTAAGGTCATTTTATTCCATAATCTTGAAAAATGTATACTAAATTGTCATCCCTGCCTTCTTTAAGCTTCTGTTCCAAGACAAGGCCTGTAGAGCAGCCAAGCTATCCACAATGTACAATAAAATGAAAGCATTTTTGAGCTAGCGCATAAAATCGGATGCAGTACGAAGGCCAAATCCTCTAATTGGTTTAAGTTTAAATAATGTCTTCTGATTGGTCGACAATAAAAATGTTCACATTAAGTTCAAATTTTGCATGGTGCATGGTGATCAAGACCAACTTAATATTAAATTTTACATATTGTAAACCCAATTAGTCAAGTATAATTTGAAATTATACGAGTTTAGTGTGGGATGTCACAAGAGATTTCTGGAGAAGGTATGTAGGTAAGACTTCACGACACAATGGATCTGTTATTCATCCAGAGTATTATGGAGATTGAAAAATTGCAGAGAAAATCGTCTTGTGCCGTGACGTGCATTATTACTATTGGAATGTTGCATGTTCTGTGCTCGCTCATCAACGCGTTACACTGAGCGTTTTCCTAGTATTCCTAAATATCGCTATAGCTTCTGAACAATTTAAGTTATGAAATAAGTGAAAAGTAATTATCACAACTAATTTTTCAGTCGATCTTAGCAATATAAACACCAACTTGTTGAGCGAGCGTAGCGAGCGTCACCACGGTACTCTTATGGCACTTTCTCTGTGTGTTTTTTTTTTGTTTATTTTTTGTGGTCACAGCCCAGGTCAAACCGCTCAAGCAATCGATCTGTAATTTTGTACACATACTAACGTAATCTATGAGGTCCCTGGGATCGTTTTTGAACGGGATCCCGTGTTTGGTTCAGATTTAAAAAAAAATATCTTTAGATTGGTTGTTCCGATCAATTTGAAATTTTGACAAGTCATTTTAACCACATTGAACCTAATCATAAAAAGTTTCAGCATAATCCTCCCATTAGTTCAAATTTGAAACCATTTTTCCTGTGATTTTTGAAATTTAAATTAGAACCGATTAACCGACCAACTAAAAACTTTGCATGGTCATTGGTACTAACATTTCAGGTATTTTTGCCAATTTTCAGTCTAATCTGTCGTTATTTTCAAAAGTTTTTTAATTTTAGGGACATTTTGCGTGTTGGCTGTCAAATTCACGGCGACTTCGAATCTTTAGTTCAAGGCAAGGTAGTTAGAGCAGAATGTTTCAAACGAAATGAAACTAATAATGACCGTTCAACAGATTTATCTGATATTGTGTACACACAAATATCATATCATATGAGTGGTCCCAGGTATATTTTTTGAAAGATATCCTGTGATTTTTGAAACTTAACAAGGAACCGTTCAATCAAAGGTTTAATCGATCAACCTAAAACTTAGCAAGGTTATTGGGACCAATATTTATGGAGATTTTGGAGATATTTATACAAGTATGTGACGATATTCAAGAATTAATGGCTTTTAATGACATTTTCGATAGACATAATTTCGGTTCGAGGTGTTGCGTATATCCGTGCTCGCTCATCAACGCGTTACACAGAGCGTTTTCCTAGTAAATACTATATGTTAGCCCAAACTCGTGGAAAATCAGAAAAAATATATAAATTTCTGATTCTCCAGGAGCTTTTGGCATAAATATGTATTGTATTTTATAAGTTAGTGTATTGCAAGGTATCGCCGCAAAAATAGGTACATCGCTTTTTATTTTTCACATTTTTCTAAAATTGAATCGTACAAAAGTTATAGCGGCATTTATGAAAAACTAGCTGACATGCCTGGCATTGCTCGTGCCGGAGGGTGGTGAAAGGGGGGGAGGGGGGGGGGGGGGTACATGAGTGTAGAAAATTCGGGAGATTGTTTCGTAAGTTTTATTACACCTGATAATGTCAAAAAGTGAAATTATCTCTCGTACATTCTGCCTTTAAGCTGAATTTCTTCAATTAGGGGTGGTTTGGGGGAGGGGGTGAGTAGCCTGAAATGTGGGCAGGTTGACGAAGTACACGTGTGCAAAATTGTATTGATGTCGGTCAATGGTGTAGGAGCATGACCGAAGGTGTAAATTTTTTTCAATTGGAGCGTTTTTCAATTAGGGGTGGTTTGGGAGAGGGGGTAAGTACCCTACGATGGGGGTAGCCAAATTTACCAAATTTGGTTGAGTTTGGTTGAGGGATGTAGAAATGTATGAAGAACACACATACATACAGACAGACGGACATTCTACTTTATAGGTATAGAAGATTATCTCCAATATTTACTTCGAGTATAGCCGACTCTTAATTTTAATGAAAATCCGCCTCACGACAGCCTCTGAAACATCTCGAGGACGGTAGAACAGTTTAGAATGTCATTGAATCATGGCAGCACACGTATACGTATAGTACTTATCATCAACGACCAACAATACATTACAGTGAGCAAAATGTGTAAATGTTTCTGTTTACCCAGCTCATCATTAACTATAGTTCGATGGATTTTAATTCATTATTCTCCGATATCAGGACCCCACCTTTGATATCATACATCTACATTGAATCTACAATGAATCTACATCTACAATGTACATTGATCTACATTATATCATTGAAGGGCTCCATTTCCATTTTAGGTACCTACACAGATATTTTTTTATTAAATATTGGATTATAATATTAGTTATTTTTTGATTCCCCTTTTCTATATTTTGTATACTACTAATGGCAGTCAAATTTGGGAAAAGTTTAATTTCAAAAAAAAAATTGACTATAATTATCATTCAATCCTATGCTATTTAATTGCATTTTAATGTGATTCATATCGCACATCAATGAAAACGTCAAACGGTAACGGATCAGGCCATTTGATTCTAGTTCATTTATATCCAGTTAGTTTATGTATTGATTTCAAGCAATATCGGTTTCACCTAATAATTCATTTACAATTTATCCCCCGCTTACTAATGGATACTCCGATAGAAGGTTATGAAACTGTTGGTACTAACGTTTCATGAATCAGCGTTTTTATCCACGCATTCCGAATGCTCGCTTATCAACACGCACTGAGCATTTTCCTAGTTTAAATAGTAATCAGAAATGAAGCAAAATCACGATCTTTCTGGCCAAACAACTAACCAATCAGTTGGAAAACAAGGGCATTGAGAACATCTATAATCTAGTAATTTTATCTAGCAGTTAAATGATCAAAACTTAAAATCGATGCATAAATGGGAAATATTGATAATATGAGGCAGGGGTGAAATTGACGCCCCCCCCCCCCTCGCCATCCACCATTTTAATGTTTGACCTTATTTTGGATTTATTTTGGATTTGGGTAACACGTCATATTTGCTCAATTTAAGATAATATCAAGAATATATTGTTCTTCACCAGTATTAAGCCCCATTTACACGGTGCAATTTCTTGAACAACTTCTGTGACACAGAGGTTCTGCTCGTGTGCAGTATCACTTTTGAGATGATAAAGGGAATCTGCACATGTGCAGAACTTCTGTGACACAGAAGTTGTTCAAGAAATTGCACCGTGTAAATGGGGCTTTACACTAATCCACAGCTTTCTATTCGAGAAAATAAGGAACACGACTGACCTCTGGTGGATTCTTTGGTACTATCCATAAGAGGGATAATGGCGGAAAGGGTTTATTTATGTAAATAAATGATATAAAATTTGCTTTAGTTGGTTGTTATGGCTGAAAAAGTAAACTTTTAAGGGCCGGTATTATGAAAGTTAATCTGAGCCGGATTAACTAAATATTGGACTAAATTGGCGGCACAGCCAATCAGATACCTCAAAATGATTGATACAGTTGAATTTAATCCAAAAGTTAGTTAATCCAGCAAATTTAACTTTGGTAATACCAGGATAACTAAATCTAAATTTAATCTTTTTCTCCTTTTTTACTGCCCTATGGAAACACGAACTTAAAAATAAAAAAGTGCATCTAAAAAGTTTCCTGCCAGAAGTGGCTCCATCACGTATCGCTTATTTGTTCGAATATTTCAATAAAGTGCCGTTCACAAGTACCTATTTACCTTATCCCCCATAACGACAGGGGTATCTGGTAAACAATTGTGAATACCACTTTGCCAATTGTAACATTTTCAGAGAGGAGGGGAGAGGAAAAATAAAATTGTTGTGAATTTTGGGAAATATAGTAAAGGCGGAAAAATCGATTGTATACTAAATCAATAGGGCCTGGGGGAGGCCCCCCAGCACTATGCGGGTCCGGGGCGCATGCATAGCCCCAGGCCCTGATTCTATAACTGCATTGCTGTCGCCTAGCAATTTCTTCCATAAGATTAACATTGAAACAATTGCTAGGCTACAGCAATGCGGTTGTAGAATCAGGGCCCCGCGAAACATTGAATTTCAATAATAAATTTGTTGCGTTTCTAAGAGACTTGTGCACTGTTTGAATTATTTTTTTTATCTCGACAAACGACAATTTTTTTTATTATTTATTTATTTTTTAATTGTAATTTATATGTAGTACCTAACTTTGTATTTTCCAAACACTCTTTAATAGAGTCTAATAACCTATGCAATAATTGTATTCATTGTATTTCAAGGTCTTATTGTATTTGTTATAGAAATAAAACGATTAAAAAAAAACATTATAAACGAGGAAGGAATCAGAAGTGGTGGGCAAGTTAAATGAATCATGGAATAAATAAATGTTATCAAATACAGTATCTGCTAATAATGGATTTCCGTTGTAAAGGTCCGGTTACCAAGTCCATATAAAGTTAGCGGTAGGATTTATCGGCTGAAACCATGGCAACAGCCAATGAAACACATCCATTTAGACCACTAAAGTCTACTTTAGGCTAAAGTGAACTTTATCGTCCGGTTGTACCAAGTCCCGATAAAGTAAGCGGTAGGATTTATCGGCTGAAACCCACTAAAGTCTACTTTAGGCTAAAGTGAACTTTAAATCATACTTATCGGGACATCGTACAACCGAGCCTAACATAGTTACATAGCAATATTATTAAAATAATATAAGAAATTGACAGTTGTGTTGAGTAAGTGGGCGATTTTTTTTTTTTACATTTTAGATTTATTTCTGAATAATGTAATCTGATGTATTCATAAAAGTCAAAATTTTACAGAAGGGGGAAGAAATCTATCCCCCTGGGATGCTTTATTGGGAAACAGAGCTTGGGGTGAGAAAACCAGAATCAATTCGCACCCTGTACTTAGGCATCCTGTTATGGTTTTATCACATTATCATTATTCACGTCTCCACAATTACGCACACTAATTATCCCTGCCATCTCTCGGTAGTTTCTTGAGCTGCGACACCGCCGGCTCAGTCGGTGATAAGGTCGGTCGAGCAGGAGACTGTTAGCGCTCTCCAAGGAAATCACACGTGTGACAACAATCCGAAGTTCTGGGGGCGCGTCAAGTGTTTCGAGCATATCGTTGATGAGAACATTTCACTGGGATTTGGATATCCTTGCTCGGGGAATTATTTACATATTTACACAATTTAGTGACAACGTTCACAACTTTTCGTTTCTTTCCCGGCCTGTTGTAGCGTGGTGTAATATTCCATATGCCGCTTTCGCTTTTCCACATCCGCGATGCCACGGATGTTGTACTTCGCCAACAAACTGAATAAATGCATAAATTATAACAAAGTCGTTCAGTTGACCTTCATGTTACTTTGTAGAATTTATTTATAAGTAGAAATATATTAAAATCCTTTTTTTGTTAGGAATCGGAATGCAATTAGACCCACCGAGAATACCTATTATCATCCTGAAAGATATTTTATATTAACTTTAGCAGTGTTTAATGTTTCAATGTTCTGCAACTGCCTAATGGCCACGCATTAATGATTATTGGGAGTTGATAATGAATAGATAATTGGATGTACGCTCGGAAGGAGGAAAGTAATCACACCACACTTATTTGAGCAGAAATCTATCACATTGAAGTCATTATTAGTCCAATCAATTCAATTTGTCAATTAGTCAGTGTAATATGCACTAGTTTCCTATACTTGAAATGGTAAAATGTGTTTTAAATTATATTGGTGACACACATGGATTATATTACAATGGTGACACACATGGATTATATTGAAATGGAAGCGGCTGTATTTTTCGCCTACTCATTTCCAATAGCTGCTTTCATTGAAGTTCGTCGAGTATTAATTATCACGTGACATTATCCAATCATCAGTGAATTCAACGTAGGAGATTAATCCCAGAGCGTCTGACTTATCCAAATAGAATCAGTCAAAGCTGGCAGGAAGCTGGATGAAGCACTAAGATTTAGTCTCCATCGATCCTCTCATTTTGTAGACATTTATTGGAATCAGGGGTGTCATTCCTGTACGCTTTTAGTCCCTTAAGTTAGCTATCTTATCTTAAATCTAGTGGAGCGGTCGCTCCACGCCAGCCAAGTCGTACAGCGCGCGCACACTCTCATTTAAAAAGGCTGGAGCAACCCACTTTTACTGTAAGCATCAAAGTGGCATTTTCGGCCTACTGGATCTTAAAAATGGGAAATCTCACATTGTTGCGAAATATTTTAATTTAGAGCTATGGCCCACCCTACCATATATTCCAAGTTTGGCAATAATACGTTATGCAGTTTGCGAGCTGGAGGACAGTGAAAATCGTGAAATTGTACGGCTTTCAGATAATGATTATGATTATAATTCATCTTCCAATAATTCCGCGGTCTCCGCCACAGGCTAAACGGCAGGGTCGATTGACCCGAAATTTTCACCACATATAAAGCTCGTCTGCCTGATGATACCTTGCCCTTTTATTTTTTTTGTGCCGCCATTTTGAAACCGGAAGTGACGTCATATCTCAAAAACGGCTTAACCGATCGGAACGAAATTTGCGCCAATCGATTCTAACGGTCCTCTATATGAAATAACAGTAGTTAAATTAAAGTTTTATAATTACTGAAACCGGAAATGACGTCATAGTTAAGCGAAATCTGCCTAAATTCACTTCCCTTTATATAAAAACCAACTACATATTCAGAAGTCTTATAATGAAATATTAGTATTTATATACAAATTAATACTATGTGTAAGAGATTTCAGCCTCCATTTTGAAAACCGGAAGTGATGCCATATCTCGAAAACGGCTGGACCTATTGGAACGATGTTTTCGCAATTCTTCATGGTATATCACTTTAAGTATATATTTAGCTCCAAACAATATTTTTTTAGTAAATTTTTCGGAAATGGCGTATTTTTTAAAAAGAATTAGCCATTGTTGCCCCAAAAAGTTTTACAAGTTGTGTAAATAAACTAAAAAAATAATTGATATCCCCATAAAAAACACTCCGTGTAAAAAAAACAGCCAAGTCTCTTCAACCAAAAAAAATATTATGAAATCTAAAAATTCTGCACTGAAACGTAGTGATATCAAAAAATGAGCCAAGTCAAATCTTTATTTGAAAATTAAAAAATACTTGGCGCATCGTTTTTTTAGGGCATTGTAGGTATAGGTACTGTAAGTATATGTGTTTATATCTAGCCTATACTTCTAAGCTATTTACATACACGATGCGCCAAGTATTTTTTAATTTTCAAATAAAGATTTGACTTGGCTCATTTTTTGATATCACTACGTTTCAGTGCAGAATTTTTAGATTTCATAATATTTTTTTTAGTTGAAGAGACTTGTCTGTTTTTTTTACACGTAGTGTTTTTTATGGGGATTTTGTTTACTCCAATATTAACGTCCATAACAACGGTTGCTACTGTCTTAAAATTTATGATAAGAGAGTCAAATTGCGGACAGGAATCACCCCCCAGGGGCCAGATTCACAAAGAAGTATTACCTCCTAATACGTATACTATCTTTGGTATTATCTTTCATTTAACATGATGTTTTTGGTATTTAATCAAAAGATAATACGTATTAGCCTTTCGTGAATCCAGCCCCAGGAGACCAAGTCTTGAAACTTACGCTTTCAGGATGTAAACGCTCTCGGACGTGAATTAGAACCGTTCACTGTAAGAACTAGGAAAACGCTCAGTGTAACGCGTTGATGAGCGAGCACAGAACATGCAACATCCCCATAGTAACGATGCCGACACGGCACAAGACGATTTTCTCTGCAATTTTTCAATCTCCATAATACTCTGGATGAATAACAGATCCATTGTGTCGTGAAGTCTTACCTACATACCTTCTCCAGAAATCTCTTGTGACATCCCACACTAAACTCGTATAATTTCAATTAATACTTGACTAATTGGGTTTACAATATGTAAAATTTAATATTAAGTTGGTCTTGATCACCATGCACCATGCAAAATTTGAACTTAATGTGAACATTTTTATTGTCGACCAATCAGAAGACATTATTTTAACAACCAATTAGAGGATTTGGCCTTCGTACTGCATCCGATTTTATGCGCTAGCACAAAAATGCTTTCATTTTACTGTACATTATTATTATTATTATTATTATTATTATTATTATTTTATTTTCAAAACACCAAAAAAATACAGTGTTTTGCTGGTAGTGGGAATAGGACAAACCCCATAGCACAAGTGCCCCACTACCAGCAGTGGATAGCTTGGCTGCTCTACAGGCCTTGCCTTGGAACAGAAGCTTAAAGAAGGCAGGGATGACAATTTAGTATACATTTTTCAAGATTATGGAATAAAATGACCTTAAAATGACAAAACTTTTGAAAATAACGACAGATTAGACTGAAAATTGGCAAAAATACCTAAAATGTTGGTACCAATGACCACGCGAAGTTTTAAGTTGATCGGTCAATCATTTCTAGTTAAAATGTAAAAAATCACATGAAAAATGGTTTTAAGTTTGAACCAATCAGAGGATTTGGCTGAAACTTTTTATGATTGGGTACAATGTTGGTTGCAATGTTTTTGCTAAATTTCAAATTGTTCAAAGCAACCAATCGAAAGATATTTTTTTTTTAAATTTGAACCAATCACGGGAGTCCATTCAAAAACGATCCCAGGGACCACATAGAGTACGTTAGTATGTGTAAAAATTTCAGATCGATTGCTTGAGCGGTTTAACCTGGGCTGTGACCACAAAAAAAAACACACAGAGAAAGTGCCATAAGAGTACCGTGGTGACGCTCGCTACGCTCGCTCAATGATCGACATTGAAACATAAAGTCAAGCCACTTATTTGTTTATCATCCAGCAATCAAATTGGAAACAATTTATTAACATTATAATTATTTATTATTATACATGTATTATTACAGTCATTAAAACCTTATTGAAAATAACGCAATCAGCTAACAGTATAGATTTCAATGTCGTCATTCTTGAAGTAAACGACTTCTTGACGTCCGAGGTACTTATTCCAGAAATATCTTTTGGCAACTCTTTCTAAACTCTTAAATGAACAAGAATGTAAATACTTAAAACCGATTTTGCTAAAAATGTGTAAAATATGAGATGATGTTGGTCTTGATAACCATGCTAAATTTGTACGTAATCGTTGAATTTTAATTTTCGACCGTTCAAATTTCGAATATAAATAGATTTTTAAGTTCTGCATCATAATATGGCGAGGAAAAGTGGTCAACGTTAACTTATTTTCGAGATATATCGCTTCAAAGTTACAGTTTTTTTTCTCAGTTTAACATTGCGACCATACGGAAAAAGTCATGCTGATATTTTTAAAAGCGTAAAGCGTAAACTACTGAAGCGTGTATCATATGCAATATTTTATTATTACATTTTTAAGGTAGAGCAATCGATCGACATATACACACAAAAAAAATCTTGAAATTACAAGTTCAAAAAACGTTTTCCTAAATTTCAACTACTATATAAATTTAATGTTCTGTAGTTTGCAACTCAAGTCCAACAATGAGTTTTCAATTTTATGTTATCAGAGGATGAACAAAATTTAACATGGGAGGTATAGGAAAATTATTTCGAATTTGGTATATAACTTTTAAAATAGCACACGTTGGTATTGTTTTCAATTTTTTTCCAGATAGTATGTCCATATGCCTACCATAAAAAAAGTTTTTTGCTCAAATCTATCGAGACAAAAAAAATAGATTTTCATTTTAGCTTAAAAATGACACGATTTTCTTTTTCCGCCATAAGATAACATGGGGGAGACAAATCAATTTACCTCAGAAACTGGACACGAGAAGTGTTTCATTTTTTCATGGATTATCATGGATCATGGATCATGGATTATTATATTGCATGATTATCAATATGTCACCAAAATTTCAAGTAAATCGGAAACATTGAGGTTATGGTGGTTCTACCTTAAATGCATACCTTAGTGGATTTTTTACAAAGCTATGAGGGTTTTACTGCTATATTTTTACGTTTTCCACCTGAAAAGTGCAGTTTTACATGTAAAATTGTGTTGCCATGGTAACACGGCCTTCAAGAAATTCAAAATTCTTTGCAATGGAATATTTTCAAATAGCGTAAGTTTTGATTAGCTGTCATGTGACGCAACAAATACCACAATGTCCGAAAATCGATGCTAAAAAATTTAAAATGTCCAATCAAGAGATTAATGCATGTCCGAAATTTCACTGCATCTTGGAGTTTGCAATCTATTTAAAGAATCAAAACTTACGCTATTGGACAAACCAATCGGAAGAAAAAATGGTTTTAACTAAACAACTGATTTCCAAAACTTAAGGTATGCAAAATGTTTTTTTCCCCAACTGCAATTGGCCAATTTGCGATGATTAGACACTGGAATTGAAACAAATATCAAAACAGAGAACACAACTTCGTAATATTTATTCATTAAAGATAAATATTAACAGAACAATTAAATGCTTGTTGCTGTTTAGGACGATTTTTAGAAAAAAAAAAAAAATAACCTATCCACAAAACATGAAAGTGAACACAAAAACAAGATTCGAATTGGGACAATTTGTATTTGGAGAATTTGAGTTGGCCAACTTAAATAGTATATTGTAATACCCACTTTACATTGACTGATTCCTTCATACAAAATTCGATATTAATTTATTCACAGTAAATAGTAAATTATATAATGCTACGAGGGTTGAGGTTTCTGTAGTAATTATTTTCAGCATTCATGAATATTAATTGTGGCCCAGGAAAATTCATTTCAAATTTCTGTAAAACTGCGTATAGATGAAAGCTTTATCGAGAGTCAGGATGAAAATTACGAGATTATTATTCTGATTAAAGGGGAAATTTCGTATTAACATTTGACGGTGATGAAAATATCAGCCCTTGCTAGATATTCATTATTAAAGGGCGATATGACCGTTGGACAGCCTCTATTTTGAAGGAACTTCTGGGCCCTTTGCTGAAAATGTATCAATCAAATCTGTTTGAAGGTGACTTTTTTGGTTGGAATGATGAACTTTGTAACAAGAAATGTAGCTCATATAAAAACATATTCGCATTAAGAGTTTTTTAAGAGTGTTTGTGACATAGATCTGGTCATCTGAACTATCAACATAAAAATAATTTCTCCAGAGTTGTAATTTTATAAACAAAATTAATACTTTTTTTTGAAAACACGAGAATACAATATTTTCTAATTTTAATTAGAAAATATTTCATACTCGTGACTAAGTAGTAAAGATAATCTATGTTTTTAAATATGTTCGATAATAGACGGACATGCAACCAGCCAATAATATTAATTTTGAGTTTAATATAATCCATCTGTCAATTTGACTCGACAGTTAATTCCTATTGGATATTTCAAAAAATAATTAGAAAGGAAATAAAGATATTACTTTATTATTTCAAGTTGTCGTGAATTATGTTTGGTGGCGTAATTCTTTTGACGCTCTATTTAGTGTTCGATATTTTCTTGTAGTAAGTAATCGGAATTTTGTTTCTCATTATCGCCAATTTTTTAGTCACTATTTTGTTTGTTATATTCAACATTTACTTTTTGTTCGAACTCGTTATCTGTGTTTAAAATCTGAACGAAGCGCGCGTCTCAATTCAACACTTTTTGGTCTTATCTCAGTGTTTTGTTTTTCACAAATTACTCGTCAAACAAGTAAAGTACATCAGGCCAATATCCTTACAAAAGATTTACTACTACTATTCATTTACTAATTTACTAAACAACTACTATTGCATTTCTTCTACAATCTTCTTTTCACAAGAAAGTTGATTAATAGCTATTTTCCTCTTTACTAATGGATACTCTGAAAAAAACTGTTCGTGGTTAAGTTGTTAAACACGATTTATAACACAGTATATTATTTCCATTCCTTTCGAGGACAATCGCTTATCAACACGTTTAGTTGCCTACACCGTAAAAATCTTTAATAATATGTGCATCTTTTGGTGTTAATTTTTAAATATTTTAGGACACCTTTTCAATTATTATAAATTGAGTTGAGTGCTGTGGAATTTAGAAGTATAGGTAGCTATAGTAGAAGGTAAAATATTATATTCAAAAGGTTCGATTTACTTCTACATGAGGGCCTCCAGCAATATGCAGGCCCGAAAAATTTAGGATTTTACTATATAATTTTGTGCGTTTTAATACTATTTAATCACAAACTATGGTCGACTTAATAATTTAAATTCTATAAATTTCTTCAATTTTCATTATTATCCATAATCGATATTTTTTTATTTTGATGGTATTTATTTAATCCGTATTTCCGGGCCCCCCTAAGCCCTGGGCCCCGCCACTGTGTGGGGGGGGGGGCTGCTGCATTGAAGTTACGCCAGTGAAATAGGCTATGGGAATAGTGACACCGTAAGGAGGGTGTTATGCTTGTTATGTGCTGAGAGTAGGTAAGCCGCCACCCGTATGACATGTTTTATTCTCCCCTCGTCAAAAACTTCTGATCTCTTCTCTGATCCAACCCAAAGTCCGTTCCATAACGCTCAACTTCACTATAGTCTGTGGAATATTAATCCGCGCAGTGAAAGGACTATTTGGGTTAGAGAGAGAAAGCAAGAAACTAATTTCGAGATTATTTTTATATTTGTGACAGTGGAATGAGCTTATGGAACCTTTAGGATGACAATGTGATGAGTTTTAGCGATGAGTTGATGTTGGAAGAAATAATCAGAGGAAACGTACTTAATATATTTGTGATATTTCGGGTGGCGCAAAAATATCCCCCTGTTTGAGAGAACTCCGATAGAACGAGAACATAAGCTGAAACATTGAATTATTGTAGAAAACATATGAACACGTGTGCAATTTTCAGAAGTTTTTTTTATGAATGAGACAAATGTTACAGATATTTGAATGAAGGTTTTGAAAGGCCAGCAATTTAAAACTTTAACAGAAATAATTTTACTAGCATTGAAAACAAAAAAGGAGATTCGTGGTCACTAATTTCGGTATCACCGATTCAAAAAATCTGTATTACAATAGAAACTTGGTTTGCACATAGTACACAAAGAAAATGGTTGACCAAACAATATTAATTAACCTTATTCCCACAAAGTAACTCCAAATCTATTCTTCACACAAACCAATTTATCCGGTTTATTCTGTTTTTTCAACTTAAACTTAAAACATTTCTTACTTTTTTCTGTTCAAACAAAAATATCTGAAATTTGAACAGAACAGATTAAATTTTGGTATGTTTTTCAAAATCGGTAAAAATTTCAGGGCTCTGCCTTTAAAAGTTGCGATGTAGTGACCTCTCAAACAGGAGGATTTTTTTGCGCCATTCGGTATATTTTTGAATGATTATTGCTTCGTTCGTTTTACTTTACTTCCTACTTTTTTCATGCTCATCTCTATTATTTGATATTCTTATTGAATAAGAATTTTACGACTAAATCTGTGTTTGTGTATTCCAACGATAGCAATAGTTTTAAGGGAAAGGATAACAAAGGGAAGTAAATGTCATAAAAAGAAGCTGACATCTTTGCAAAAAGTGTCGAAAGGAGTTGCTCGCTCAATGATTGTAAAAACAATGACAACTTTCTCAAAATGTTTATCCCCTAAAAGATATGAGCCCCCAAATCCAGCATCCACAATATCCCTGGAATTCAAAATGTATAGAAATATGCAACCTTACAAAATATATCCGCTTATAACTTGTGTATGAGAGCAAGTAATTGGAAAATGGGCTGCACACTTTTCACAAAGCAATCATTTTCTACATTTTGTATTGCTTCAACACACTGTCTATCCTCACTAGAAGGTCACAATGTATAGTGAAATCCTTCTGAGAGAGATTAGTCTAGATTAAACTATATTAGAGAGATTATATAGAGATCAAAGAGATAGATATTTCCCCCAATAATAGCTTTATAGATTAAGAGTCAGTCCTCTTCGGTACATTCAGGGTACATTCTTGATAATTGAGCGAGCGAAGCGAGCGTCTCCTTTTGGCTCTTTTGGCATGGACCTCTGTTTTTTGTTTTTGTTTTTTTTTTTCCGTTTACTGACGCTATGCAGGTCAGAGTTTTTCTTCGATCGAGCTGAAATTTTGTACACATGTGGAGACAACCTTTTCTGTTTGCTGACCCCTAATTTTTTTGAAAAAAATTGATTGGTTAAAATTTAAATAAACATCTCCTGATGGTAGGTTGAAAAATGAAACTGGTCTTCGATAAATCTGATCAAACTCATATTTTGGCTATACAGGTCAGAGTTTTTCTTTGATCGAGCTGAAATGTTGTACACATGTAAAACCAACCTTCTCTGTTTGCATACTATTTTTTTTTGAAATCCATTCATTGGTTAAAATTTAAATAAATATCTCCTGATAGGCTGAAAAATGAAAACGGTCTTCGATAATTCTGATCAAACTCATATTTTGCATGATCATTAAGACCAATATTGTCTCTTATTTTACAAAATTTCATCCCAATCAGTTAAGAACGTATGAAGTTATTGACATTTTTAATATCTGTCAATAATGAAGTATCGAAATGAATGTTTTCCAGTGCCAATTGAAAATTGATTCTGATTTGCTTTATGAACCAGGTGCTTAGATGCTATTTTAAAGTTTCGATGAAAAGCATACACTTTTAATTTGATATCATAATCAATTCAATATGGATGTATATGTTTTCTGTGCGTTGTGTACTCATTTCCGGTTCGAGAATTTGCACGTACCCGTGCTCGCTCATCAACGCGTTTCACTGAGCGTTTTCCTAGTATTGTACTTATGGACGCAACTGTTTCAAAACAGTTTAATATCACATTTCTCAAACTGGAGTGTCCATTTTGGCCGTTGTATCTAGTGGAGCGGTCGCTCCACGCCAGCCAAGTCGTACGGCGCGCACACTCTCACACAACATACCGTTCAAACCTAAAGGCTGGAGCAACCCACTTTTACTGTAAGCATCAAAGTGGCATTTTCGGCCTACTGGATCTTAAAAATGGGAAATCTCATATTGTTGCGAAATATTTTAATTTAGAGCTATGGCCCACCCTACCATATATTCCAAGTTTGGCAATAATTCGTTATGCCATTTGCGCGCTGAAGGACCGTGAAAATCGTGAAATTGTACGGCTTTCAGATGATTATTCATCTTCCAATAAATTCCGCGGTCTCCGCCACAGGCTTAACGGCTTAGTCGATTGGCCCGAAATTTTCACCACATATACAGCTCGTCTGCCTGATGATACCTTGCCCTCATGAATTTTTTGTGCCGCCATTTTGAAACCGGAAGTGACGTCATATCTCAAAAACGGCTTGACCGATCGGAACGAAATTTGCGCCAATCGATTCAGACCGTCTTGTATATGAAATATCAATTGTCAAAAAAGAAATAAATTATTACCAAAACCGGAAATGACGTCATAAAAATGAAGAATCAGACTTAACTCACCTCTTACTGCAATAACTATATATATTTTTTATTTAAAACTCTGCCAACAACAATTGTTTGTTGCCAACAAGGACACAGAATAATACACAACATAAATGAAAAGATAACTAAATTAACAAAATCATGAGAAGTGACTAAAATAAGGTAATAAACATTTGAACTATGAAATTAATGATATAAATGGTTTTTTAAAATAATAACTGATCTCCTAATTACATCTATAACTATACTATTTAACAAAGTCTTATGCAACTTGTGCTTCACTACAAATGCTTTAAAAAATCCAGGAATTGTTCCTCGTGACCCAACCATTAGTCCTACGATGTCGACATGAAGCAAACCATACATTCTTGAGTATTCCCCTATAGTTGGTTCATAATACTTCCGTTTTTCTTCATCAACTTCTTCAGGTTGATTTTTATGTGATTCGAACCTAATGGTTGGGTCGATGATTAAGCCGTGTTGATTAGATTGTCGATTACAATAATATCAATGCGGTTAGACCCTCCAAAGCACGTAACTTCTTCATAGACGTCGAATTTGTTCTTTTCTCTAAACGCATTGGCAATCATTGTTCGGACGGAATTATGTCTCGCGATTTGTAGAAGTTCTCCGTGCTGGCAGAAGTTCAGGACGTGTCCAAGGGTTTCTATCTCAGTGCAATGTCTGCACTGGTTTATACCGCCCTGACTTCTGCCGTGTAACACTCGAACTGGGGTTACATTTGCCGTCATTTTAATTGCATCTCTCCACTCACTGCAAGTTAAACCATTCCGTTTATTTATCCAGCTGTTTGTTGGAGTATGTTCGCTGAACAAAATTACCCCTTTACCCTTTTGTGTGAGTTCGCACCATCTTTCATACTCCCTATCTCGTAAGTGTTCACGAATAACAGATGGTTTAGGGTAAGATTTATTCGGATCTTTTGACAACGAATCGATGTTTATTCCAAGTTTGGTGGCACAATTTTGGCGCTCTCCTGTCAAATTCCTCGTGCTGACGACATACTTATTACAGGACTTTTCCAACACATTACAAACGTTGTAGTGCTGTATGTATGCTTCCCATCGTGCTCGAAATAATTGCAGACCTTTGTGTTTATTTGCTGAGTAAATCATACTGTCCGGCGTGTCTCCAGGAATGCACAAGATGTCCTTCAAAGCACTTCTTATTATCTTTTCAACATCATCCAAAAATTTTGAGGTAAGCTGTACTAAAGGTGCGTTTTGAAATGGGTAAACAAGGGTAGGCCAGACGTTAATATTTAAAATATTTAACTTCTGATCTGCTTTCAAAAGTGGAGATTTCACTAAAGCTTCTATGTTGGTACGAAGCGAAGAAATCACCTTCTCGTGGTTGAAGACAATCCCACGATTGAAGTTTACTCCTAAGTACTTGATAGATTCATCCTGCTTAATACTTTCGATGAAGGTTTTTTCATCAATCTTCAAAGCAGACTCTTCCAGTTTTCCATGCTTAATGATAATGGCGGATGATTTACTCGTATTTAGTTCCAGTCCAATTTCCTGTAGTTTCGATTTGGCTATATTTGTTAAAGCAATAGCAGATGCTTTATCCTTGCCTATTACAACCAAGTCATCTGCAAATCCCAATACAGAGACTCTTTCCAATCCATCCACTAGATTAAAACCAAAATTTTCTACAACAGATTCTTCTGATAATACATCGAGAATATGGTCTGTTCCCATATTATAGAGTGATGGGGAAAGTGGGGCTCCTTGCATAACACCTCTCATAATCGGGATTTGTTTAGTTTTTTCACTATTCACCTCAACTTGAATTGCGTTTCCAAACTGTAGTTGTTGGATCAGAGACGATAACTTCGTCGGTAATGAGGAAGAATCTAACGTTGAACATAAATGAGCATGGCCTATACTGTCAAAAGCCTTTGTGGTATCTAAAAATACTAATGTCACATCAGTCTTTTCAGTCTTCGTCTTTCTCAATACTGCATCAACGATAGAAACGTTTATATGCGTGCCAGGTGTCGATGTGAAGCCACGCTGATGTTGGTTGAAAGAGACATAACTCCTGAGCTGCTTGTCCAGAGCTCTTTCAATAACCCTTCGAAGTATGGAACAAATCGAAATCGGTCGCCAATTATTTATATCATTAGGATCCCCTTTTTTGTAGATGAGAATTGTCCTAGCTTTAAGAAAGCACTGAGGAACCCATCCATTTCTCAGCATAATGGAGCCAATATGGGATAAGATAGTGGCGACGCGATCACATTTAACAACTCTCATGATGACTTTGTCTGGACCGGTAGCTGTGTCAATTCGTATGCCTCTCATAGCGTTCTTTATCTCTGGCACGCTTATCCTTGGCGAGTAACTCTTGTTAATGTCTGTCCGTTCCTCAACTGTCAACCTATCATTATAACTTGGTAGTTGGTGGTCATTTGGAAGAGAGAATCTTGTGCGAAAATCATTCTCAACAACTTCAGTACTGATTTTACACGACTCTCTGTTGCCTTGAAGAACCATCCTTGCAACTTTCTTTCTCTGATTAAAATACAGATATTTTGCCTTTTCATACTGATAAACTGCTTGCCGCTTCTGTCTGTCTCGTTTTGACTTCCTCTCAGGATTACCAGTCTCTTGATATCGCCTGTCATTTGCTCGATATTGTTCCTTGTTTTTCCTAGCTTGATAATATCTTGTAGCTGGATGTTTAGGGCCCGGCAATGATTCAATGGATTTAGAAAGAAAGTCAGAGAAGTCACTTACCAAATCTTGAAATATTGTCTCTGTCTCGGGCACTGCTTGAAACTGCACAATGTATTGGTCAAGGCGAGCTTGAAATGCCTTTGTCTTCTCATCAGTGTCTGTGTTCGTCTCATCCCGTGCATCAGCGTCGACTGGAGTAGATTCTTGTGAGAGATCTGGATTAGCATGAGCAGCAGCATTACCTTTCGTGTAGTTTCCAGCAACGCTAGCTCTAAATTCTTCTGGATGAGCTCGAGAAATATGTGTTTTAACACGTTTGAAACACTTTCCACAAAACTGGCAAGACTGTGAAGCTTGAGAATTTTGAGTAGCAGGAATATCCACAGTGATTGTCTTATTGCAGTCTTCGGACATCTTCAAAAATCCTCTTCAATACAATTTCATCTTGGAAATTGATGACATATTCAATTGTTCTTGTGTTCCAAGCAGCGAGCTACAGCCCTGATACACAACTTACACTGTTTTGATGACCATTCTGAAGTAAATCTTGAAGATATTTATATCATTGGAACGGGTTTTACTTCTACTTTTAAATTAAACATATAATATTCCACCAAATTCTAAATAAAAGCAAAAATATTGAAAAAATACTGGAGAGATAGAAAAGTTTATCCTCTGTCGTTCACGTCGTTTAATTTATCGTTTAATTTATGTAAATAAATTATTGGTGGCAGTGATTTCAGCCGCCATTTTCTTAACCGGAAGTGATGCCATATCTTGAAAACAGCTGGACCGTTTGGAACGAAGCTTTCGCTATTCTTTATGGAATATCATTTTAAGCATTATTTAGTACCAAACGCAACTTTTCTTTGTGTCCAAATCGAAAATAGCTTATTTTTTTAAAGGAATTAGTCATTGTTGCGCCGATTTGTGTCTTACAAGTGTGAGAATAATCTAAAAAAAGAAGTGATATCCCCATAAAAACACTCCGTGTAATAATACCAGCCAAGTCTCTTTAACTATAAAAAATAGAAGAAATCTTAAAAATTCAGCACTGAAAAGTAGTGATATCAAAAAATGGGCCAAGTCAAAACATGATTTAAAAAACCGAAATATACTTGGCGCATCGTTTTTTTAAGGGTCTTTAGGTATATTATTTATATTTCGGCACATTTGACTTATGGCATATACCTACGCCTATTATTAATACACGATGCGCCAAGTATATTTCGGTTTTTAAAATCATGTTTTGACTTGGCCAATTTTTTGATATCACTACTTTTCAGGGCTAAATTTTTTAGATTTCTTCTATTTTTTTATAGTTAAAGAGACTTGGCTGGTATTTTTACACGGAGTGTTTTTTATGGGGTAATTATTACCATAAAAAACACTCCGTGTAAAAATACCAGCCAAGTCACTTCAACTTAAAAAAAAAATAATGAAATCTAAAAAATCTGCACTGAAAATAGTGATATCAAAAAATTAGCTCAGTCAAAACTTTTTTTGAAAATCCAAAAATACTTTGCGCATCGTGTACATAAATAGCTTGGAAGTATAAGCCAATTATAAATTATACATGAAATATACATATACATAGTATACCTATAATGCCCTAAAAAACGATGCGCCAAGTATTTTTTGATTTTCAAATAAAGTTTTGACTTGGCTAATTTTTTGATATCACTACTTTTCAGTGCAGAATTTTTAGATTTCATTATATTTTTTTTAAAGTTGAAGAGACTTGGCTGGTTTTTTTACACGGAGTGTTTTTTATGGGGATATCACTACTTTTTTTAGTTTATTATTACAACTTACGTGTGACACATATCACATGAACAATTACTAAAACCTAAAAAAAAAATTACCCTTTACAATTTGGTTATTCTCATGAAAAAAACAAAGGTTTCATTCCAATCGGTCAACCCAGTTCCGAGATATGGCAACACGTCGGTTTTCAAAATGGCCGCTGAACTTTCTGCACTGCCACATAGAATTTATAACTATAAATGATGTGTATCATTTTTAGCTTTCTGAATACCTATGTATTTATTGTATAAGAGGGGATTATAATGATTTATAAATTTGAATGACGTCATTTCCGGCCTCATAAATAGGAAAATTCTAGTTTGACTGTTCCTATTCCATAGAGATAGCCTTCCGAATTTTTTTGGCGCTAGTTTCATACCGATCTGTCAACCAGTTTTCGAGATATTACGTTTCTTCCGGTTTCAAAATGGCTGCTGAAATCTCTGCCCTCTTGAATTATAATTTAAACATGATTACATTTTATTGTAAGCAGTCTGAAATAGTATATTTATTGCGTCAAAATGTAAATTTGTGCGATTTTTAAATTGTGTGACGTCATTTCCGGTTTCAGTATGGGAAACTGCAAATATTATTGATGATAATACATAAAGTTGACCGTCTAAATTGTTTAGCGCTGGTTTCGTTTAAATCTATTAAGACGTTATTAAGATATGATGTCATTTCTGGTTTCAAAATGGCGGCTTCCGGTTGGTTTTATATCAAGTCAAATAAAATCACAAAAGAACATACGTTACATAAATATCAAAATAATTGGATCAAATTTGTTGCCGAAATGCCAATCGATGAATTAAATTTCATTACGTCATTTCCGGTTTCTTTAACATAATGTTTAGTCTTTTGCTACTTATCATGCATATAGATGACCGTCTGAATCGTTTGGCGCTATTTTCGTTCCAATCGGTCCAGCCGTTGTTGAGATATGACGTCACTTCCGGTTTCAAAATGGCGGCACAAAAAATTCACGGGGTGAAGGTTAAATCAGACGCCAAAGTGCACACGTGGTAAAAATGTGAGATCAATCGGTTCAGCCGTTTAGGCTGTGGCCTGTTTACAGGATTTTAGCTCCACCCTACTACTACTAGACTACTACTGAGATTATTATTATTATTATTATTATTATGAAAACCGCCCTAAAACACTGTTTTCACGGCCCTCTAGCGTGCAAAGGGCGTAACCTATTGTTCCCAAATTTGGTATATGTTGTAGGGTGGGCCATAGCTCGAAATTAAGATATATCGCAACAATGTGAGATTTCCCAATTTTAAGATCCAGTAGGCCGAAAATGCCACTTTGATGCTTACAGTAAAAGTGGGTTGCTCCAGCCTTTATATGAGAGTGTGCGCGCCGTACGACTTGGCTGGCGTGGAGCGACCGCTCCACTAGATAATGTGCTGTTTAACAGTCTCCCAAAGGAACCGGGAGTTGACAAACATTGAAAGATGTCGGCCAGGGTTATTCTCAAGTGCAGACAATTACTTCCGACACTTTTGCTTTCAAATAAAATCTGTCTCTGCCACTTCATCTAGTGGAGCGGTCGCTCCACCCAGCCAAGTCGTACTATACACTCACAGTCACTCAACATACCGTAAATGCCTAATAAACTGAGGAGCAGACCAAACACTTTTACTGTAAGCAACAACATGGCATTTTCGACCTACTGGATCTCAAAATTGGTAAATCTCACATTGTTGCGAAATATCTTAATTTCGAGCTATGGCCCACCCCACTACATATACCAAATTTGGGAACAATAGGTTATGCCATTTGCGCGCTAGAGGACCGAGAAAACAGTGAAATTACACCACTTTCTGATTCTGAAGATGATGATGATTCTGATGATATCACGAAACGTCGCTATCACCGCCACAGCCTAAACGGCTCGACCGATCGACCTGAAATTTTTACCACATGTGCACTTTTGGCGTCTGAGGTGCCTTTTTATAAAACCAACCGGAAGCCGCCATTTTGAAACCGGAAGTGACGTCATAACTCAAAAACGTCTGGACCGATTAGAACGAAATTAGCGCCATTCGATTTAGATGGTCATCTATATGAAGTATCAATAAAAAAAATATTATTTTCTTATTTTCTAAACCGGAAGTGACGTCATAAATACGCAATATTTAACTTATTTCAACAAATTATACTTAAAATACGTACATAATTAACTTACATTGTAACATAGACAATACAATTTATATATTCAAGGTAGCAGTGTTCTCGGCCGCCATTCCTGAAACCGGAAGTGACGTCATATATCTAAAACGCCTGTACCGATTGCAACTGAACTAGCTCCTGCGTATTCATTCTGCTATTTATTTGAAAAATCAATTGTGAAAAATGAATAAATAAATTAATGGTACCGGAAATGGCGGCAGGAACCACTAAATGAAACCGGAAGTGACGTCATATATTACAAACGGCATGACCGATTTTACGGAAATATAGGGATTAGGAATTCAGATGGTCGTTCATGAAGGTATCAACTAGATAAAACTAGATTGTTTTCTTATTACCTATACCGGAATTCGGCCGCTATTTCAAAACCGGAAGTGACGTCATGTATCGAAAACGGCTGGATCGATTATAACGAAACTTAAGCTATTCTTCTTGGATAATCATTTTCATCTTATACCAAACGCAACTTTTCATAGTAACCAAATCGGTTGAGGCGTATTTTTTTAAAGAAATTAGTCCCTGCTCGGACATGTGCTACAAGCTGTATGAATAAACTAACAAAAGAAGTGATATCCCAGAAAAAACACTCCGTGTAAAAATACCAGCCAAGTCTCTTTAACTATAAAAAAAAATAGAAGAAATCTAAAAATTCAGCACTGAAAAGGAGTGATATCAAAAAAGGAGCCAAGTCAACGAATTTTCCAAATTTTAATCGTACCATTGAAATAAAAATATCAACCCCCGAGAAATACTTAAAAAAAGGACTTGGCGCATCGTTTTTTTAAAGACATTTTCTATTCTTAAGCTTATGCCACTCACATACTACGTAGTTCAGAAATGCCTAGAAAAATTGGGACAAAACTTTCAAATTAAATATTGAACATTCTGTAAAATATTTTAAATTTAAATATAAGTACGCAAAGAAACATAGCATTGTCTTACAAGCAATAAATACAGAACAGTTGTGTTTGTGATTGGTAGGTACCTATAGTTTTGTGGGTACATCAACATACCTACTACAGCATTATACTTTGAACCTTCTCGCCGTGTAATTAATTGCTATTAATTAACATTTTATACCAAAAAAATTCATAAATTACAATACGTATTACTTTAGATAAAAATCTAGTCAGTAATTATTTGAGCAGCATGGCTCAGTGCACTAGTCACTTATACAAATCTCATTGACGGCCTTCTTGTAATGAGCGCTTTCGCTATTTCCCTCAGTCACGATATTGAGAAGTATGATTGATTAATATGACCCTAGAAATAGTGGCAATAACGAATAGACTAGGCCGCTTCCGTTTATTCGTTATTCGTTTATCCGTTTATTTCCTCTGAATATTGACAAAATACCAAAACTGCCAGTAGGTAAGAGTACTAGTTATATTAAAACGTAGTATGATTCGTCGATAATGAATGTGATATACTCAGGAAAATATACTTGTAGAGTTCTTCCTATACTTTTAGGATAGAAAAGTGTCTTTAAAAAAACGATGCGCCAAGTCCTTTTTTTAAGTATTTCTCGGGGGTTGATATTTTTATTTCAATGTTCGATTAAAATTTGGAAAATTCGTTGACTTGGCTCCTTTTTTGATATCACTCCTTTTCAGTGCTGAATTTTTAGATTTCTTCTATTTTTTTTTATAGTTAAAGAGACTTGGCTGGTATTTTTACACGGAGTGTTTTTTCTGGGTTGATCTTATCATTAATAAAACTCTCACGAGATTAAACATTTCACAGACAAAAGGAATACATTTGAATGATTTAAAAGCGAATAGCAAGTTACTTTTGTTATTCTTTTCTGAGATTCTCCCTTAGTAATTGTTTGTGACATGAACAAGAATCATCTCTCAAAACTTCGTTCCAACGCAAAATCAATGTTCTTTAACATATCAAGAATCACAGCTGCTTTAATATTTGTTTCACTTAAGATATTGTTGGAACGTTATGCAATTATGAGTTCACTAAATAGGTAGACCATGAGCCAGCCGTAGTGGACCCTCCCCCCCCCCCCCGGTCCAGGAAGATCTGAATGTGGTTTTGGGTACCTCAAGGTACGCACATTACATTTTCACTTGTTTGACATCTGCCCTTTGGGGCTGCAACCCCCCAGGGGGGCGCAAAGGGTGATTTTTGGGGTATTTTGCAACACGTTTGAATTTTTTGTGGGCTAACGGTGAAAGGTAATTGCAATCAGTTTGCATATTAATATGTAGGTTGACATTTTTAATGTTATCCATATTTTTTTGTAAGGGCAATACCCTTAATCAAAATTTGGAAATTTTGGAAATTGGGGGGAATTACCCAAAATAGTTTTGATGGCAGTCAATCTCTTCATAATAAAAATTAATTCATGAATATTGCCATCAAGGTCGCCATATTTGTGTTTACCACCTGTTTTAATGGATTAAGTCTCTTTTGGGTTTATAATGTTAAATATTGTTTTTTTTAGGGTCAAATGTAAAAATTTATATATTTTTTAACATTATAAAC